>PVJO010009192.1:0-70848 GCA_004026905.1 Hystrix cristata
CTACTATGCCCAGCTAATCTAAAATTTATATATTTTTATCTAAAATTATGAACACTATTTGGTAGTAAAGAAAAATTTCAACTCTTTTTAGTGATTTCTACTTTTTTGTGATTTTTAGTAAGGAGATATTTTCTTCCAGTACTTAGCAATCTTTCTTTCTTTGTTTCTTTCTTTGAGACATGGTCTTCCTTTGTAGTTCAGGCTGGCCTTGAACTCACTATGTAGCCCAGGCTGGCCTCGAATTCAGAGTGATCCTCCTGCCTCAGCCTCCTAAGTGTTGGGATTACAGGCATGCATTACCACACCCAGCTTAATCTAATTTTGAGAATTCAGAAGAAAAAAACTCTCCCCCAAATCAGAGCACTAATTACCATAGTTATTAAATATTAGTTTTTGATTTTTAGGTTATCTTTGATAATCCTGTTGACCATTAAAATCAACAATTTTCTTTTTATTTTTTAATCTTATTTTAATGGTACATTTTAGATGTACATAGTGATAACATTTATCATAGGGAATTTGTACCTTAAAATCAATAATTTTCACAATGAGAGTCTACTGACTTGTTAATTTTATATAATATTTACATGTGTGTACATAACTTTTTCTGGAGGAAAAATATTACTAAATTTCAAACATTAACAAAGTCAGTTCCTGTTACTCTGAAGTTTTTTTCACATACTCCTTATTAATAAAGATTGAATCCTTGGTCTTTCATAGACAAGAACAAGAGGAACCAAACAGAGAAGCATTCATAATTCACGATCTCTAAGAAGAAGTAGCAGTACTTAATATGGAACCAAAACCATGTGAGTCAAATACTGAAGATCTTTTATCAAGTGATGGCATCGCATCCAATGCAGGTATGTATCTTTATAAAACAAAATGGAAAAATCAAAATTAAAGAATCTTTGTAATATTCAGTCCAGCTCCTGTTCTTTAGGATGTTTTGTTTTTAACTACAGGACATAGAATATAGTCACAGATGTCTGCTGTTTGTTTATAATTCTGTTTGGCGGGGAGAAATTGCTTAGTCTTTTAAATAAGTATCTGTTTTTAGCATATGTGTACATTACTGTTGGGTGTAAAAATTCTTTCTGTATTGAGTTGCTTGGACCTCAACACACTCCACCATGTTTCACTGAGGATTTCTCTTCCTATGTGTCTTGGTCTCCCCTAAATCTGAATTCTGCACCACCTTGGCCCCTTTCCTTCACTTGCTTCCCTGTCCAGCCACATACCAAGTCCTGCTCCCCACACACTCAGAAAAATCTCTTGGAGCCAGGTGTGGTGGTGCACGCTTGTAATCCTAGCATTCGGGAGGCTGAGGCGGGAGGACTACCTCAAATTTGAGGCCAGCCTGAACTACAGAGCGAGACTGTCTCAAAAAGAAGGAAAGGGAAAGGAAGGGGATGGAAGGGGAGGGGAGGGAAGGGAAGGGAAGGGAAAGATCTCTTGGATCCGTGTTTTCCGTTCCTGTTCATTGCCCATTGTCTGCTTCCAGCAGTCACTTCTGCCCCAATTTCAATCAAAAGGTAACAGGAGAACAGACAGATGCATAAATAGGAGGAATTTAAAGCAGGGAGCTCAGAGCAGGGAGGGCTGTGGAGGCTGGAGTGGAATAACCCGAGGTCGCAGCTGCTGCCACTGCTGCTGTGAGCAAGAACACTGAGAAGACAGACCGGGTCAGCAGTAGCCGAATTTATGCCCAGTTGCAGGTGTGGTGTTTACTGGTCAGTTTAATGACGTTTATCCCAGCATCCTTGCTCTGTAGGTCTGCTTCTTGGGACGCAGGTGCCGCCCTGAAGTGCCACTGCTGCCTGCTGCTCCACACCCCACTCTCGCCTCCCGCCTCCCTCCACGTTCCACTCCTCAGGGCGCCGGCACCTCCTCGTCCTGTACCAGCACCGTCCTCACAGTGGCCCGCCTGACATTCTCCCTCACCGCTTCTTGCCCTCTTGATTCCTGCCACTTTGATTCTTCTCTAACCACTTACTCTCTAGCTTGGCTTTATTACCAAGAACTGTTGGACTTGTGAAAACCAACTGCCTGTCTTCCAACTTCTCACTCCCTTATTCCCAGAAAGCCTCTATTTTTTTTAATATTTATATTTTACCAAGAACATGCATTGGTACATTGTATACATAATGATCCCATTGAAAGCCTCTATTTTTTTTTCTGCCTAATGAAGGTAGTGATGCTCAACTATGGCCTATGTCAAAATAACTTTTTTGAGGCTTTTTTTTTTTTTTTTGAGACAGGGTCTCACCATGCATTCCATGCTGGCCTTGAACTCACTGTGTAGCCCAGGCTAGCCTTGAACTCATGGTGATCCCCCTGCCTCAGCCTCCCAAGTGCTGGAATTAGAGATGTATACCACCACGCCCGGCACTTTTTAAATTGAGTAGATCTGAAACAGAGTTTAAGCATCACTGGATTTTTTTTAAAGCAGTCCAAGGGCATAGTGGTGCATGCCTATAATCCTAGTTAGTTGGGAGGCTGAGGCAGGAGGATCACAAGCTGGCCTGGGCTACTTAGCAAAATGCTGTCTCAAGCAAAAAGGCCCCGGGGATGTAGCTTTGTGGTAGAGTGTTTGACACACATGTGTGAACCCTAGGTTTTAGGTTTCAATCCCAGGTTTACGCCACCCCCCAAACACACCATTCCACAGTAACAAAAATTGAGAGCAACTGTTCAGAGATTCTGCCTTTTGTTCTTTTTAGACAAGATCTCGCTATATAGTTCAGGCTGGCCTTGAAATCACTATGTAGCCCAGGCTGGCCTTGAACTCTCAATGATTCCCCCACCGTGGCCTACTGAGTGCCGGGATTACAGGTGTGTGCCACAACGTCCCACTATTCTGCCATTTTTTCCTAACTTATCGATCTACCTATCTGCGCTTCCCTTTGTAACATTATCTCAGCCAATCAAATGCCGGTCCTCTCTTCCCTCTGCTCTTCTGTTGCACTCTCCTCGGGAAACCCAGCTCCCGTCTGGCTCCTTGTCTTCTCCATTTTTGTACTGGGCTGCAGGAAGATTTTGCTGTAGAAAAAATAACAGATTTTGCACCCATTTATCACTTCAAAGTCATAGTCTCCTACCAACAGGGTCTGGACGCCACTGAGAACTCTCTCTTAGGATCTTAGCCAGGTATCTCTCTGGTGCAGAACCCTCCTTTCAAAGTCATATCTTCCAGGCGAGCCCGACACCCTGCCAAGCTGGTGGGGCCCCTCATGGTCGGTCTGTCCACCTTTTCATTCTCACATCAAGCCACTACTTTCTGGCCAGAACACGCCTGTCTCAAGCATCCTCGCTTTTCATTCTGGTGCCCCTGCTGCCTGCAACGTCCCCTTTCCGCTCCTGTCCTCCAGACTGGTTCATCGTTGCTCAGAAGTACCTCAGGCGCACCCTGCTCGAGCATCAGCAGTCGCCTCCCGCAGCTGTGCCCTCCTGTTTTCTGCTGGCTCATTAGTCTCTCACGTGCCAGTTTTCACCACGTGACCTTGTGTTTCTTTAGGGCTCAGAAGGGAACCACTTAGTGTAAACTTACATAGTGTAGTGTTTTTCACATTTTATGAATAAGCTAATTAACGAATTATTCAACATTTAGGTTCTTCAAGCCCGTTTTTTGCGTCATCTATTCGTGGTACAGTAATTGAAAACACAGCCTCAGCTGGGACTCTGACACAGATTCCTATTTTCCCTAAATATGAAGTAGAACTTGATTCGCCCAGAAAAATCATCCCTTGTCCAGGGAAAGACCACATTGAACGTGTTTTGGAAGAATATTCACATCAAGTCAAAGATTTGCAGAGAAGACTAAATGAAGTGAGTCACGTTCTTCTCTTCTAGCACCTGTCGCCCTTTCAGGACCAACAGGGGAGTGTGCTGCCTTAGAGTAAAATCCGAACTTCCCACAGGAAGAAGTCCACCATGGGGCTGTCAGTCAGACGTGTCCATTTCACCTGTGCCATCTGTTGCCTTTTGTGATAATTATCCATAGCCAGGCGTAGTGCCTCATGCCTGTGATCCCAGCACTCAGGAGGCGGGCAGGAGGATTGCCAGGAGTTCAAGGCCAGCCTGGGCTACACAGTTGAGGTCAAGGCCAGTCTGGACTACATAGCAATGTCCTGTCTCAGCATAAACAACAACAAATTGTTTATGATACCTTGGTCATATGATGTAATTTTGATGAAATCTGAATAGTTTAAAATGTTACAGTTCATTATACTCATCTGTAGATAAAATAATTAATAACTGGTTCAGGAACCAGGTGTGGTAGCACACTCCTATAATCCCAGCACTCCAGAGGTTGAAACAGGAGGATCGCTGCAGGTTCAAGGCCAGCCTGGACTACATAGTAAGACCCTGGCTCAAAAAAAAAAAAAAAAAAAAAATTGTTCAGGCCTGCTGTCTTGCAATCATGATACCTGGTTTCTCTTTACAAATAAGAGGGAATGCTTTTAGATGTACGTGTATACATGATATAGCTAAATAAAATTTAGAAGTTTGTCAGAAATTCCAAGTGGGCATACACAGAATTAGACTGGCTTTACAGTTGCACATTAGGTCCCGGTGCCCACAGGCTAAGAGTGACCCCCAGGCTCTTCCTGACCTCACCTCTCCTGAGTGCTGCGGCCGTGTCCGGTACCGGTTCTCCGCAGGGGCCCACAGGTCCAGCAGTGCCAAGCTGCTCACTCATCTCTGATGTCCCCTCTAGCGCTGGGCCTCCGCAATTTGCCCAGGCCGCTTCCCTTCCCTGCCTTGTCTGCTGGCCCCCAAGCCTCGGGCACGTATTTGCTTCCCTGCAGCCTTTCTTCCTGTGGGGGTGTGGGTGGGCGTGTTCCTCTCTATACAGTCACTGGCTTTTGTGCACGTTGTAATTTTTTTTTTTTTTTGGGTGCTGGGGATCGAACTCGGGCCCTTGTGCTTACTAGGCAGGCACTTTAACCACTGAGCTAAACCCCCAGCCCCAACATCTTGTAATATTTAATACATCGTATTTTACTCATCGCCACATTGTTCTGTCTCAGTGATGGTGAACCTTCTAGAGCTTTCAGTGATAACAAACAGCCTGGTGTGGCACGCGTGCCAGAGGTTCGCCACCACTGCTCTATCTCATCAGACTATGTGAGCACTTCTAGGGGGAAAAACACACAATTTTATTAAGTGCTGAAAATTAGGTACCACTATATTATATACTGGGTATACAGTGCTGAAGAAGGAAGGACTCATGAGGAGTTCATCCTTTTGGAAGGGAGCTGATCACATAAACAAAGAGTGACGACTCTGTGACAGGTACACTAAAGTGTATAGACACAAAGGGAACACAGAAGTACTGGTGAGGAAAAGAAACAATGTCTTAATTTATTTTCTGTGTCCTGGCAGAGCTTGTCACACTTAATTGTCTCCTAATAAATATGTTAAATTATTAAATAACTAACAGAACCATTTGGCTTCTTGTAATAGTTAGCATATGCCTATGTCACAGACATGGTGCTAGGTACCAGATAAATAAAGATGGAAAGACGTGGTCCCTTCATGTACACACTTACAGTCTTGTGACTGAGATACTTAAAATAGAAAATAATAGGGAGATCTGCAGTACAGTAGGAGTAAATGGTGATGGTAAATCAAGCTGATACTTTATATTTCTTATCTCACTTTACTTTTTGGCATTTGACACAAGTAATTATCTTCCTACTTTTTAAAAATTGTAGGTTTTTTCTGGGGGGTTGGGGATCAAACTCAGGGCCTCGCGCTTGCTAGGCAAGAGCTCTACCACTGAGCTAAATCCCCAGCCCCAAATTGTTCTTTTGGCAGTTGGGGATCAAATCCAGGACTTCCTATATGCTAAGGCAAGTGCTCTACCATTGAGCTATTCCCTTATCTCACTGTTCTTTTCTTCTTTATATTTCAACCTTTTTTTAAGGCTGGGGCTTGAACATAGGACCTTGTGCATTGCAACCATATTTTCAATTTCTAGGATTTCTGCCCCAAGCTCTTCTTTGGCATAGTGTCCTGTTCTTTATGGCTGTAATATCTCTTGAATTTCTCTGTGCATAATCACTTTTGGCAGTACTCCTTCATTCTTTGCATTATCTGTCTTTGTTTCTGGGTGTTTGCTTGTTTAGTCTCGGTCTCTGTTTTTATTTTAGAATCTTTCTTCCAGGGTTCAGTGGTTTTGCGTTTCTGTTCAGACAGAAGATGAGGCAATAGGAAAGCTGATGGCAAACTCACTCTTTATGGGCAGAACTTGGGGGCTTTGCTTTGGGCTAATTAGGTGAGGCATCAGCTGTCACATGGGAGATCTCTCACTGCCTGATTTTAGAAACCGTGGTTAATCTCTCAGTAGCTGATCACATTAAATTTTTAGGTGGTTTCATATGCTGCCAGTATTTTAAGTGTGGTAGAAGTAGAGTTTGACTTTTCTGTATACATAATTTCAACCAATTCTGCAATTGTAAAGAAACATAACTTATTCCCATTTTCATTTTGAGCTAAAAGCCAGATTTGTTGTAATGTAGAGAATGGATGAAAAGAGGCCAAACTCGAGGTAGGGAATGAAGGTATTCGGCACTCTAGGTGAGAGATGAGCAGTTGGGCTGTGAATAGCAGTGATGAGCGAAGTGCCACATGTGTAACCAGAAATGAATAATAGCCTTTTGGAAATTATTAGTTACAAGGAAGTATGTCCTCTAATGGAGATTAATTCACTTGGCTTTTTCCCCCCAGAGCAATGAACTGCAGAAGAAACAAAAGTTTTACCTAAGGCAGTCAGTCATCGATTTGCAGACGAAACTTCAAGAGATGCAGATGGAGAGAGATGCCATGGCTGACATCAGGTTGGGATTTGTTGCCCGGTTTTCCCCCTGACTGGTGGTGCTAGGGATCCAGCCCAGGACCTCACCAGCCCAGCATTCTGCCACAGGGCTGCGTCCCCAGCCCTGCAGTTCTTTTCAAAGTTTTGCTCTTTAGCAAAATCTCTTGTGTACCTTAGTTTTATCAATATTATTTCTTTTCTTTCATTAATTTCATAGACGAAGGGAGAATCAATCCCAGGAGGATTTGAGAAGTCAGCTTCAAAATACAGTTCATGAACTTGAGGCCGCCAAGAGCCTTAAGGAGGACATGCTGAAAGACAGCAGCTCACAGATAGAGCAGCTCAGGAAGGTGATGCTTAGTCACGAAGGGGTCCTGCAGGAGATCCGGACGGTCCTCGTGGACTTCGAAGAAGCCTCAGGCAAGAAATTACATGAACAGGACAACATGTCTACCATGCCCTTCCGAAGCTTGGGCACAGCTGTTAGTAAAATCCTAAGAGAATTAGACACAGAGATTTCTTATCTGAAAGGGAGGATATTTCCAGTAAGTGGTGAGAAAACGACTTCAATTTTATATTAAAAAGCACTAGAGAATAGTATTTCATATATAATTTTTTAAAATTCTTAATAGCCTAGTTCTTGTTTTTGTTCTTTGGAGTAATAGAGATTACTTTGACAGTGATTCTTGACCCCTTCTGTGGTACTGGGGATGGAACCCAGGGCCCTGTACACGCCAGGAAAGAGTTCTGCCACTGAGCTATATCCCTTTTTATTTTTTATTTTAAGACAGAATTTCACTAAAATGGCTGGGCTGGGCTGGCCTTGAACTTCTGACCCTCCTGCCTCAGCCTTCTGAGAAGCTGGGATTACAAGGGTGTGCCACCACACCCTCCCCACAGTGACCTGTTTTAATGGGAAATTAGTTTTACCCATACAGTTTCATGAAAGTGAAACCAGAATAAAAGATCTAATAAAGTACAATAAGAGAATTTACTGGAATTTAGCATTAATTCTATTTGTATCTCTAAAGCATTCCTTTAGTTGAAAAATCTATAAATCTCCCAAGCTTTAGATTTTCCAGTACCTAAAGCAATGTCTCTTTTTTTAAAACTAGGTAGAGGATCAGCTTGAAACACTGAAAACTGAATCACAAAACAAAATAGAAATTCTGCTGCAACAACATCAAGACAGGTAAGTTTCTGACTGAGGTGTGGAAAATCACAGTGAAACCCACCATAGTTCCTTCCTTTCTTCCCTGAAATTCCCAAACCTGAGAAGTTCCAAAACACAGATCTTTTTCACAAGTTTGTAGCAAACTTCCATTAAAGAAAATAATTTTTCAGACCCTTGTTACAGCTGTAAGAAAGGCTTCATTCAGCAGAGGTTTTGCTGTAGGAGGGAGAGACCATGCTTCCCTCTCAGTATGGCAGGACAAGTGGGGAGTCGGTGAATGGGGAATACAGGGATCGGGGTGCTTGGCTTGCTGAGGCAGCCAAGGACTTAGCTGTCGAGGCTGGGGGAGGAGGAACCTAATCAGCCAGGCTTCAGAGATGGAGTTTTGCTAAACTGACTTAGCAGAATTCTTTCTAGGCCTGGGGTGGGCCAGAAACAGGACTGGAACTAACAGCTTGAATAAAGTTTAGGTCAAGGACTGAGTCTTCGCCACTTATTTGTTGGCAAAACCTGAACTGAGCTAATGTCAAGCTTTTCAGTCTTCATGATTTAGTCTGAATACTTCCAAACTTGTATTTGTAATGTGTTTGGTACAGGACCCTTCCCTAGATCTCACTTGGAGTGGTGTAAAACATACAGTACTTATAATTCTCTTTTTTTGAGACTGGATTGCCCATGCTGGCCTTAAGCAAGCCCTTGGGCTCATGATCCTCCTGCCTCAGCCTCCCAAGTAGCTGCAACTATAGGCCTGCACTTCTGTGCCCTGCTCAGTACTCATAATTCATTTTACCATTAAAATTTAAAAATTCTGAATTTAAAAACTTAGCTGGCCCTTAAAAAGATTTGAATAAAGGATTCTGGACTAAAAGAGTAGTATATACAAATCTGAAAATACTAAATTTGAGAGTGTCGAAAATCATTTTAAGAATAATTCATAGTGAAGAGAAATTTTCTGTATCAGGTAACCATCACCACATTCTTTCTACAGGATTGAGCAGTTGATAAGTGAACATGAAGTCGAAGTAACAGGACTTACAGAGAAAGCTAGCAGTGCTCGAAGTCAAGCCAATAGTATCCAAAGTCAACTGGAAATTATTCAGTATGTGTGTGCTGGGGCTTTGACATTGAATTGAGAACTGAAATTGATCTTCATTTTAAAATACTATTTTAACTAATTTTCTGTCCTAAGATCTTTTAGCCATTGCTTAGTAATTGATTCCACAAGAAAGCATAGCTTTTCTAATACTTAGATGAATAGAAAGGATGTCAAACACATAGATTATATTATATGACCATACAGAAAGTATTTTTGACCTCTTGGGTCCTCTTGGGACTGGCTGTCTTAAAATTTGTTCATATTTATTTCTTTATTTTATTTATTTATTTATTTTTGGTGCTGGGGATCGAACTCAGGGCCTTGGGCTTGCTAGGCAAGCACTCTAACCACTGAGCTAAATCCCCAGCCCTAAAATTTGTTCATATTTAAACTGATAGGATAAAGCAAATAAGTATATCACGTATATATTTATGTATATATATAGATAAAATATATATGCATATACAAATTTTATAATTTGAGTTAGTATGTGAAGACTTTTTTGGAGTGTGTACTAGAGACTGAATCCAGGACTTTCACATGCTAGTCAGGTGCTCTACTACTGAGCTACATACCCAGCCTTTTAAAATTTCTTATTTTGGAACAGGTTCTTGCCAAGTTTCCCAGGCTAGGCTTAAACTTGCAATCCTACTGCCTCAAATTCCTGTTCATCTGGGATTCCAGGAGTGCACCAGTGTGCCCAACACACTAAGACTTTTTATATGGATATGTTCAGTCATATACAAAAGTAGAGGGAAAACAGTATAATTAATTCCCATATATTCATCACACAGTTTTGGGAGTTAACATTTTTTTGAGCTAAACTTTTTCTTTTTTTTTTTTTTCCTGAATGCTGAGGATTGAATCCAGGGCCTTGTACATGCTAAGCATACATCTACCACTGAGCTCTCCCCCTATCTCTGAGCTGAAACTTTAGGAAGCAATAAAAAATAGTTGGCCTAGTAATGCCATGTAAAATAATTAGAGGTAGTGTCCAAAAGCTACAGTACCCTTGGCTGTCACACATAGTCTTAGTTTGCTATTTGCTTTTATACCCCTTCCCAACCCGTCTTAGAGAACAAGCAAGAAACCAAAACTCAATGTATATGCGTCAGCTCAGTGACCTGGAATCTACTGTTTCTCAGCTGCGTTCTGAATTGAGGGAAGCCAAAAGGATGTATGAAGACAAGGTAAGTTTAGATTTTGCTATTCTTCTTCCAGGGACTATTATACACAAAATCAGCAGTATATTTTAATAGTTTATTTGAAAGTGAAGAATCAAAATAATAACTTCGGATTAAAATCAATTTATAAACTGGAGTCAGAAGATGTAAAATTATCTCTTGAACTGTAGAGCAACAATTTTTATTTAAATGGTATGCTCAAATTCATTCTTAGGAAAACATTTTTGCATACTCAAGTAAGTTTTTAAAAAAATAAATTCAAAGGATGGGGATGTGGCTCAGTGATAGAGCACTTGCTTAGTGTATGAGAGGCCCCGGGTTGTCTCCAGCACCACAAAAATAAATAAACTAGAAATAAATTTAAATATACGACGATTTTTTTTGTACAAGGTTTAGCTGTAGGCAAATATTTCAGTACCAAGTGGTCTGCCCCTACCACTAATAGTTCAGGGACCTACCTCCTGTCTGACATAAGTTACTTATTTTCTGGCTAGCAAGCTGAATTTTAAGATTAAACTAATTAAAAATAGGGAAATAACTTCATTTCTCATCATAATTCCTCTTAAAACTAGATATTAACTAATATTTGATTCTATGTTTCTATTCTTTTGTTTTCCATAGCTAAATGAAATTTTCCGATATCGTTATCAGTCATTTATCCAGGGTGTTAATTCCAGCCATTTGTAAAACAGTAAAGACCCTCAGGAACGAGCAAAGAGCTGCCGTTCAGAGGAGCTCGTGTTCTGCATTCCCGGTGGGAAGGGTGACCGCGCGCGAGGTCTGTCTGGGGCTGCCTCAGTTTACGCCTGCCGTCCCGGGGGCCTGCTGGTGAACGTTGTCTGTCATCCCCAAGCGTCCCGGCTGGGCTCCGGAGGGGCTGGTCTGGCTCCTGCAAGCCTGAGATTAGACCTCAGCGTTCAGCCCCCGTGGCAAGCTGAGATAAGGGTGGAAAAGTCAGACATGATTTACTAAAGCCTGAGCCGTGAAGAGCAACGTGAATCTGCGCAGTATCATCTCAGCAACGCATCTGGGTCCTCCGAGCAGTGTCTCTGCAGACCCCTGATCACTCCTCACAGTAAGAAATGCGGTTCACTTGAGGATCCAGCACACACGCGCAACTGAAGCGAGCCTGGCAGCGTGTCACGCTGGCTTGAAGCCCGTCGGGTGGTTTCACGCTTCCCTGGGGGGTTGCAGTGGGTCTGCCGCCTCCGCCGAAGGCCTGGACACCAGAAACAACAGCCAGGGAGGCGCGTTTGTTCTTTCTCCCTCTCTGAGGCCTACTTTATGTGTTCTAGTGTGTCTTCTCAGGGCAAGTTTGCCCCCCGAAGACGGCTAGTGATCGTGCCCACCCGTTCTGGGCAGAGCAGGCCCGCACGAAGGGCGTGACCCTGCCCAGCGAGCGCAAGCGGAAGGGCGGTCACGACAGGTCGCCAGCTCAGAGGACGCTGCGTCCGGGAAGCAGGAGAGCGGCTGCGCTCGCGCGGTGCCCTGACCGGCACCCGTGAGCACTGCCCAACCATGTGGACAAGATATTCATTATTTGCTGACAGATTAAGCCCTTTAAAAGGCCGCAGTGTATTAAATAAAGCTCAACTCCCCTGTATTTTCTTACACAATCTGTAATTTCTCTAGCTTTCCAATAAACTCTAGTTTGGAAAAATTATCCCTTTACGAGACTTATTGTTTGCTAATTTTCATTTGCGCTGATCTGCATGGTGTTAATCACCTCTAAATGAGGGCATGCTGGAAACTAAATATCTGTCTAACAAATGCAAAAGTAGCTACTAGATTTTTATAAACGTTTATCTCTGACATTCTAGAAGCATGAGAGAAATGACCATAAACTTCTCATATGAAAGTCTGAGGATCAGAGAGGTGCAAAGATGATGCTAGAACTATTATGTTATTCTGCTCTAATATACAGAAGAGTCTTCGGTAGTAAGCATATCAGCTTAATCAGCTTCAGCGCAGGCCTCTGAGCTGTTGATGCGAGGGCACAGTGGCGCTGAAAACAGAACTGGCACCTAATCGATGGTTAACCAGGCTCCTACTAGTAACTCCTTTTAGTTTCGCTGAATACTAAGAGATGTGCTTCGGGAACCCTGAGAGGCGATTATCTGCCATGTTAATGTACAGCCCAATATACTCTCCCTGAAAGGGCCTTAATAATATATGGTGTAACCGAACAAGGAACATCAAGCAAGTTAACAAAAAGGATTTCATTTGGAGGTCACAAAAAATTCTATTGTTATAAAACTTTTTTATAATGAATACAGAATGTAAAAACAAATTATTCTGCTTACTTTCTTTTATTTTTATATACCTTGTCTTTACTTGGCTAAAACCTATTAAAACCTTCAAAATCTATTTTGTGCTGCTTCAGTGCACATTATGTACTACCCAGATAACAATAAGGAGGAATGATACTAAAAATATATAAAAGCTGTAATTAAAAATGAGATTCGTGTGAAAAAAGAAACTTAAAGGATATTAAACCTCAGTGTATTTTATCAGAGGCAGTATTTCTCCCGAGGTCAGATCCTACACTTACATAATGCTGGGCTGGGATACAGATCAATGGTAGGTTGCATGGATTTAATCCCCTGCATCCCTCAGAAATATTGTTATAGTACAAATAAAATGTTTACTATTTCAAAAAATTGATGATGTGACAGGCCTGAACAAAACTGTTCCAAACAGGATGCATGAATTAAAAGAAAACTCAGGGTTGGGAATTTAGCTTAATTGTAGAGCGCTTGCCTAGGAAGCACAAGGCCCTGAGTTTGATCCCCAGCACCCCCCTCCCCAAAAAGCAGCAGTTTTCCATATGTCTAGATTGTACAAATGAGTAAAATCAGAAAACTCATTTAGGAGGATGTTTCTCTTCAGATTAACAAAAATATTTCCATATTGGTGAAAATAGAAACTGTGTTCAGAGAAAATTTTAGATGTAGTCTTTGTAGCTCGCCAAAGTGTTTTACTGTAATGCTGTTTTCTGTTCTTCTCTTTCCATTTTAGGAGAACCTCCCAGAATTCCCCTTTACGAATTTGGACCAATAGAAGCTGTCACTATTGGCTCTGTAGACTTGGCTTTACTCTTAACTTTTGCTTTTTTGACAACAAAAATTCTTCATGATCTTAATTCTAAGTTTATTTTCCTACTTTGAAAGCATTTGGGGCTGAATTTCATACTCTGAAAGTGAAGATTACACGGCACTCGCTGGAGCTAGTCCCTGTGTGGGAGGAGTCTGTGTGAACACTTGGCATAGTTGTACCAGTACACCTTTGTGCCAGCCTGCAGCATCCCTTACTGTGCTGTGGTTGTTTCTTTTTGAGCACAGAAAAAACAAAAACAAAAAATACCTACCAACATGTCACCACCCCCCAAAAAAAACCAGAATCTTACATGATTTGATACAATTGGTAATATCCCTATAATCAAAATGTCATTGAAATGAGACCCCAGTACTCATTTGTCCAGTGATCCAAACCAAAAAGTGGATTCATAGATGGTGAAAGGGAAAAACCAGTGCTATTACCTAAAAAGAAAAGAAAAAGAAAAAGAAAAAACTTTTACCACATCTCAGATGTCAGTTTTTTTTTTTCTCCTGGACATTTTAAAAGGCTTTTCTTTGTAGTATTTTTCATAGCTGTTTATATCAGCTCAGCTGCTACGTCAGTAGTTTTCCCTTTCACTCCACATTTATCTTTCTGATTAATTCATATAAATATTTTTACTCTAAAAAGTGAAAGGTAAAGCCGAGTTATAGCGGCTGACAGCGACCAAGCCAATGGTCCTGCAGAAGGGCAGAGGGGCTTCCATACTTAATGACCACGTGGAAAGATAAGGCCTCATTAGCTTGCTTGCTTTTTTTGTTTTTTGTTTTGTTGTTGTTCTTTCATTTTGGTCTCATAGACTTTACCATCTAGTTCGATGTTATGAAATAGTCAATCCAGAGGTCTTTTTGGGGGGTGCTGGGGATCAAACTCAGGGCCTGGCACTTGCTAGGCAATCCAGAGTTTTTTAAAAAGTAAAAACCTAAAAAAGCAAACCTTAAATTTTTACAGCAAAAAAAAAAATTTATTTGCTTAAGCCTAGAAATGATTTATGTCAGAGTGAGAGGAGAAAATGTTTGCTTTAGTCATCTGATTAATTTAAATCCTCCTTGATAAAAATTGAGAGCTCAGAAGACGGATGGGGAAAACAGAATTTCGGCTCTATTGATACTGTTCTTGTGTGAAACAGTATTAGAATCAAGAGGAAAACGAGAGATGATCCAGAATATTCTGAAAAGAGTATATTTGAAAAAATTATACATTAAAAAAATTGAGACTGCGAGGTTACCTGACAGAACCTGGACCAGCGCCTGAGGCGTTTGGCGCTCAGCCTGATCTTTGCCTGTCAGGGTCACTGCTCCCCACCTGCCCACTGCCCAGCACCAGAGCCGCCGTGAAAGGGCCTGCGGCTCTCCCCCGGGTGTTCTGATGGCCTCACTACGTGTGCGCTCCCTTGGGTCTCCCTCGGGTCCTGACAGCACAGAGCTCAAGACACTGTGTCCACTGACTGATACTGTATTGTTCGGGAAGTTACTTATGCTACACTGGTTAAATTCTGGGGGGTGCTGGGGATCAAACTCGGGGCCTTGTGCTTGCTAGGTAAGCACTCTACCACTTGAGCTAAATCTCCAACCCTAGGTTAAATTTTTAAATGGGTGTTTTTTTCTTTTTTCCTATATGTGTCCCAAAAGGAAAACAAGAATGAAAGTTTTTGTTTTTGTTTTTTTTTGTGGTGCAGATGATTAAACCCAGGGCTTCATTAGTACTAAGCAGACACCACTTCTGAGCTACATCACCAGCCAAAGTACTTTCATATAGGATTATTAGAGCCTAGGTACATATTTTAATCAGCAACTTAATATTTTACACATGATTAATTCTTGTGAAATACTTTTTATAGATATCGTACACTCAAATACAAAGTCAGTTTAAAAATACAGTCAATGTAAAATAGTAAAATCTATATCCTGCTCTGGGTAGGCTGGGATACTGTAGGTAAATGTGAAACTGTTTGATAATCCTATATTAGTACTTAAATCACATATGTATGTATAAATACTTAGAGATAGATAACTTCGTGGATTCATGCTTATCATTTATCAGAGATAGTTGCATATGTGTATGTATATGTAGTATATTAACTATATGTTGAAATGAAGATTTTAAATGAACCTCATCCAGGTAAAAGTAAACTAGAAAATTATCAAGAAAAAGTTTGTCTTGATCGTATGTTCTCTGGTTTAAAAAGTTTAATCACAATACATTATGCAAGCTAAGCTTTATTCTTGACATAGAAGATTTGCAAGCCTACTGAATAGAAGCCTGAGAAGTAAGAAGGAATATGTAGCATTTGTGCAGATATGAAAGATTTCTTAATCCTGGAAAGTGGATGACAGAGCAGTATTGTAGGTATCACAGTTAAACATCAGGTGCCACTATAACAATGAGTACTAACATGTTCTGTTATTTTAATGTTTCATGATCTGAGTGATGATAGCATTTGGCTCAGCTAAAATCCAAACCTAGAGCCTTCCTAACTCGAGATCTCAGCTCAGCCGGCACTACACCAGGAGGTGGAGAGTTGTAGGGTCACCATCAACAATGAAGCAGCCTCTGTCCTCTGCTAGGGGTCCTGCTGCCTGGGGATTTAGGAAGGGAATTGTTCTGTGTCCCTCTGCGTGTCATCAGTGGGACAGCAGAACAGATTTCCCTCTCCGTTCAGCAAATCAAACAGCTGTCTTGTCGGTGAGAGAAAAATACACTTACAACAGTCCTTTAAAACTGATAATCTTATTCCCATTTTAAAGTTGGAGAAAATGAGAATTGGAGTGTTTACATAAAATTGTCCAACAATATATATATTGTCCAACTGTAAAACATATATTCAAAAATAGTGGCCAACATAACTATTGTTATTCATTCTTTTATACACAATGCCTTTTATTTTTGAACCTCTGATATTCTGAAATGAAACAGCTCTTCTAACAAAATCCAGTTTGTTAGTGTGGGCTCTGCAGCACGTAATTTATGCCACAGTAGCTTTCTGAAAGACCGAATTACAGAACATACCTTGAAGACCAGTCTTGAATAAAATAAACATTAGAAAGAGATGTGTTACAGATGATGCTCAAATCCAGCAGTAGCAAACATTATTTTGGCTAATTTCCCTGGCTAAATACTGCACAGATCTTAAGGTTAGAAAACTTTGCAAAGCACATCACAATACATTTTAATTTCTGCCCTCCACATAATAGCATTTCCCGAAGACTATTTATTTTCTAGGACCTGCTGACAATAGTCAGCCGCTGTTTGACTTGTGCCATTCTCTTAGATAGAAGAGCTGGAGAAGCAGCTAGTCCTGGCCAACTCGGAGCTCACTGAAGCACGCACAGAACGGGACCAGTTCAGTCAGGAGTCTGGAAATTTGGATGATCAGCTGCAAAAGCTACTAGTAAGTTATACTCTAAAATATGAATGTGGGCCAGAGGATTTTGCTCAGAGGTACAGCGCTTGCCTAGCAAGCACAAGGCCCTGAGTTCGATCCCCGGCATCCCCCCCCCCAAAAAAAGTAATAGCTACAACCCACTAATCTGATCTTACCCTCTATTAACAGGTTAAAATATGAATGAGATCAATTCTGTGAACTTTTTCATCAAAACATTTTAGAAACTAGTTTCCTTTATACAACTACAAATTTTACAAAATATTCATGCATATACACAACAGAATATTCTAGACACTGTTCATGTGCCACATATAATGCTTAGATGGATCTGGAAAATAAAATGTTGATTGAAAAAAAAATGTTGAGTGAAATAAACCAGACACACAATCCTGAATACCATATGGTATCCCTCATTTGAGTGAGGCAAAGTACAAATGAAATGATAAAAGATATAAAGAAAGAGACAAGGGACAGGCTTCATCCACTAGGGAAAGAGTCCAAGGGAACAAGAAGAGGGATAAGGGGGAAGAGAATGGGAAATGAGAATTAAAAAAATATGCCAATTACAGGAACCTAATAATCCAAATTAAAAAAAAAAATGAGCTCACTTCAATAGCAACGGGAGGTGGCTAGGATATTACAGTGACATGTACAGTGTGTACTACAGTTAACTGTATGCAGTCAAGACTTAATACAGTGTCTATGTATTTGTTTACATTGTTCGTCATTACCTGCAAATGGCACCTTGTATTATGGTCTGTAAGTCTGCGTAAATTTGGATAAATTTTAATTCTTATATTAAAAAATATATAATACCATATGCCTTTTTTCCTAAGTGGAGTTGTTATGGTGTGAGGAAAGGGGCTCTCCAAGCAGCCGTAGTCTTTCAGTTAGAACTGTATTGTAAGTGAAGTAGTGTTAAGAGTTGGTTTTAAAGCCAAATAACATTCAAAACACAAATTGTGTATGTAGAAATTTCGGGGCAATTTGGAGGAATTTTTAGAAACAGGCAGTAGGATTAGGATGGAGGCAGCACGTCTGTCCCCCCTTAGAGGCACTACAGGCTGAGAGACCTGGGAAAGGATGCGTTTGCTGCCCCTTGGGGTGGCGTCTGCTTCAGCAGAATGTGTTTCTCTCTCTGCCAAGCCCCAGGCCGGGCGTCCTGCTCGGCTGCAGAAGCCACCATCCTTCAAGGCTGCAAGGGCAGACAGGCTGTGGCAAAGGAGGGGCCCACACCGTGCACCGGCTCCGGCTCAGGGGCTCGGAAAAGTCCCTCCTCCCCTCTTGCCCGGACCTGCTAGGTGCGCCCCAGTACTCCCACGCTCTGAGTACAGGGTTTTTGCTCACAGCAAATACTCACTGAGTGTCTAAGTAACGAAAGAGGTAGGCGATTCTAGATTCACACCCCAAATGGCCCAGTTCTGCCATTTCTGAAGCAGTATAACAAATTACTATCGTTATTCCTTTAAGCTTTCGAGCATTTGTTTATCATAGGAGCACACTTGGCAGGCAGGACAGAAATTCAACACTTAAAACCAGGATGACATCTTAAATCTAAGGCATTTTCCTTTTCATTGTACGTTATTCCAGGTCCAATCCCTTGGGATTGACTTGTGATGCTGCAAATTTCTATGAAGCGAAACGTTAACTTATTTTTGTAGGAACTTAGCACACCTCATCAAGTCTTTCTTGTTTTAGGCAGATCTACACAAGAGGGAGAAAGAGCTGAATCTAGAGAAGGAGCAGAACAAGCGGCTGTGGGACCGCGACACGGGCAACAGCATCACCATCGACCACCTGCGGCGGGAGCTGGACAACCGGAACATGGAGGTGCAGCGGCTGGAGGCCCTGCTCAAGGCCATGAAGAGCGAGTGCCAGGGCCAGATGGAGCGGCAGGTGGCAGCAGGGCCTGGGGGAGGCAGGGGGGACACGCATTTTAAGTCCTGGCTGAACCTGTCTTCTTTTTGAAAGTATTTTCCAAGTTTCCCGCCCTGGAAACCACTGTGGAGCCCAGGCTGACCTCAAACCAGTGAGCTCCTGGGCGCTTCCCAGCTTGCCTCCCCGTGGCTGGGCCTGCAGGCCGCTGCTCCTGCCCTGACAGTTCCCATATTTGTATTTTAGGGTAGAATAGCTCTGTGGTAAAGCTGTGGATTCTGTGAACAACTTATAAACACTTGGTTTTTATTTCCCTATTTTTGACTCTTAGTTAAATGACACATTTTAGGCCTTATCTCAACTGTGTATTGTTGAAAAACTAAACTTTGATCCAGAAGCTTTTTCATTTTCACATAGAAATTGGTATCCTACAAATTCCTTTTCTACACACAGAAAAGCACCAAACTGTTAGGGAGTCCGAGGAGCAGCAGGGGTGGAGGTTTACAACAGACACATTTTGGTCTGGGGTTTCTCCCAAAGCGGTGGGCCCCCGTCCTACGCTGCCCTGCGCCAACAGGCCTGCTTCCCTGCGGCACCCCGCGGGGTTGCGGGAACACAGCTCCAACGCTGGGACAGCCACCGAGACAAACCGACCGGCCCGCGGACATGTAGGCGTCCCATAGCGAGAAAGCCAGCCAGAGGATCCGCTTTTAGCTCCAGGCCAGGCCGGTTCCCCATCCTCTGGCCTGACTTGGGCAGGGAGAAAGACCGGAGCAAGTGTAAACTAGAATGTTACCCCTTCCCAAACCAGCACCAGAGGGTGTGAGTGTGGGCTGGGTAAAGCCATTACTCCTTTTTCCCTCACAGGTAGTGTTAAGAGGAAGTTGGAGGGAAATAGAAAATAAAAGCAGTTCTTGTCACCCTCCCTCCAGCCACCACTACTTGTCCTATCAGAAGTAGTACAGAAACGACCTCCGAGGGGACTTCCCAAGTCTCCCGCCCTGGAAACCCCTGTGGAGAAGCCCAGCGCTTCTTCAAGGCCTCTCCACCGTGCTGCGATCCTACATGTGGGCCTGCACAGGCTGTCCATCTAGCCATGACGGCAAAGCGATTCATCTAACCCGGGACCTCACAGCTCATGGCTAACTTATCCGAGCCCCGGGGGGTGCCTGTACCTGCCCCCAAACCCAGGAGCTCTCTCCTCTCCCACCAGATGGCAGCGATCCAGGGGAAGAATGAGAGTCTGGAGAAGGTATCCACCCTGACTGCGCAGCTCGAGTCCACCAAGGAGATGCTGCGCAAAGTGGTGGAGGAGCTGACGGCCAAGAAGATGACCCTGGAGAGCTCGGAGAGGACGGTGTCAGACCTGACGGCCTCCCTCCAGGAGAAAGAGCGAGCCATCGAGGCCACCAATGCAGAGATCACCAAGCTGCGCTCCCGGGTGGACCTGAAGCTGCAGGAGCTGCAGCACCTGAAGACGGAGGGGGAGCACTTGCGGCATGCACAGTCCGAGTGCGAGGCCCTGCGGCTGCAGATGGCGGAGAAGGACAAAGTGATCGAGATCCTGCGCCAGCAGATTGAAAACATGACGCAGCTGGTGGGCCAGCACGGGCGCACAGCGGGGGCCATGCAGGTGGAAAAGGCGCAGCTGGAGAAAGAGATAAACGACAGGAGACTGGAGCTGCAGGAGTTTAAGGTCTGCACAGCCCTGTGTTGGTTCAGCATCTGAAGTTTGTTTTTTCTCAGAAGCAAGTAGGACCTTCCTTAGTGAAAAGGAGGTCTTGGTTTCTGTGGTGTATTCATATCTATGTATGCATGTGTGGTTTTCTGAGGAAGGATTCATACTTTCATCAGATTCTAAAAGAAAAGATGGCCCAAAATTGAGAATTTTCTACTGCTTAATGCTTTTTTCTGGATCCTAGTTTTTACATGGCCAAATTCACCAGGAAAAGGACATATAATGCCTTCTCAATGGCTGGGCCTATATCAAAAACTTTAGAATAGATTTGCACGCGGGGCAGAACATATCAGGGGAGAAGGGATGGCCATTCTGCCTTCTTGGTGTGGAAGATGAGTTGCTAATGTTCTTAACGCAACAAATGGGAGAGGCCTACTGAGTCTTATACTCTACAAATTAAATTCATTAACTAGTTACAAAAACTTTCCGAGGGACCAGGCGTGGTGATGCATACCTGTAATCCCGGCACTCGGGAAGTTGAGGTAGGAGGATTGCTGCAAGTTCAAGGCCACTTTAGGCTTTATAGCGAGCTCAAGGTAAGCCTGAACTACATAGCAAGACCCTGTCTCAAAAAATAAAAGAATAAAGAAAAAAATAAAGAGGGCTCCCTGACCCCCATGGATGGAAACTGGTGATGAGACAGATGTGTAATGACAGCAGACCAGACTGGGAGGTTGGGCAGTATATTAGTCATATTTCCATCACTGGGATGAAATAGCTGAAGCCCTCTTCTCAAAGGAAGAAAGGTTTATTTTGGCTCATGGTTTAGGGCATAGTTGGCTGGCTCCAAGGCAGAAAACAGCATAGCAGGATGGCTTGGCTGAGGGGAGCTGCTCACCTCATGGTAGCCAGGAAGCAGAGAGAGAAGTGAGGAACTAGGGACAAGAATACAACCTTCCAGGTCACTCTCCCCAGACCTGCCTCTTCAACCTGACCCACCTCGTAACAGTACATTCAGCTATGAACTCATTAATAGATGAATCCACTGATGATTATAGTGCTCTTGTGATCCAGACACCTCCAAAAGCGCCACCTCTGAACACCTGAAACTTTTGGGTGACATTTTAGATCTAAACCAAGAGGCTCATGTCCATCTGTAAGAATGGCCAAAGTCTTAACAGTACCAGCGTTGCTGAAAATTCTAAGTCTGAAGTCTCCTCTGAGACTCAAGACAAACTTAGCTGTGAGCCCCTGTGAAAAATCTAAAAGAAAGTTAAATATTTCCAACATACAATGGCACAGGGAAAGTATTAACATTCCAAAAGGGGGAAATCAGGGAATACAAAGGAATGGGACAAAAGCAAAACTGGGGGACACCCAGCAGGTCAAACATTAAATTTTGAACTCCACCTTCCACACCCAGGGAAGGTTGTAGTAAGACACAAACTTCAAGGGGCTTCAGTGGTACCTCCCTATGGCCTTGCTGATTGTACCCCACATGGTCTCTGTTGAGCCAGCTCCACTCAATGCTTGTGGTCTTCTTCAACAGATGTTCCACATTCCTGTCATCTCCAACTTCCTGGGCTCTGCACTACACCTTTGGCTGCACTCTCACGGTTTTATGCACAGGCCCTCACAGGGGTACACTGCCTGGCCCCCTAGGCCTTCTTTCACACCACTCTTGAATTCTGAATCCCTGTAAAACCAGCACCACAGGGTTAATACCAAGATCTGCCACCAGTTCAAGCAGTAATCAGGCCATTTTGGGCCATGGTTGCAGAGATCTCTGAATGCCTGTATGGCTGAGCACAGGGAAATTAATCCTAAGAAACCAATTCCCTTGGAATCCTTACTACAGCAGGGGGCCCAGGAGCTCTCTTCTTGAAGGAATGGTTTACACTTTTGTTCCATAGAGCCTGCAATGGATTGGGTCTTGCTGATTCCTGAGTTGCCTTCAAGCTATCTTTCCCATTATCCTAATGCAAGGGAACTTCTTTTTAACGCTGAACTTTTCAGCAACTACGCTGTCCATGGCCCCAACTTTGCAGGTGCTTCCTTTCTGATGAAACTGCAAACTTTTCAGATCATTTAATTCTGCCATTTGCTCCTGATCTCATTGTTGATCTGGCTAAAAACAGCCAGCAATACTCATGCTACAGCTTGAACATTGGACTGCCTTGAAATATCTTCTATCAGATTATTAAGTTCACCATTTTTAAATTCAGTCTCACACAGAGTCTTAGGACATGGACAATATGTAGAGAGGTTTTCTGCCACAGTGTGACACATATGGCTTCCTGCCAATGGAGTTCTTGTTCCCAGCTGAAACCTACTGATCCTGGCCTTTACTGTTCATATTCCTGTTAGCATTCTGGTCTTCTGAGCTCTGGCCGGAATTACCTATTCACCTCTGTTTACAGTGTTCTAGAGAGCTTCTCCAGCCCATATCACCAAAACTTGCCAAACTCCTGCTGCAAACCAGTTCCAAAAACTTCCAAACCACATGGTCAGGTATAGTCATGCAATAGCCCCACTTCCTTGGTACCAGTTTTCTGTATTAGTCCTGTTTCTGTCACTGGGACAAAATACTTGAAACCCACATTTAAGGTAAGAGAGGTTTATTTTGGCTTAGTGTTTTTAGAGGATTTAGTTCATGGTTGGCTGGCTCCAGGGCACAATGGAATGGAGGATGACAGAGAACAGCTACTTACCTCACAGAATCCAGGCAGTGGAGAGAAAGGGAGGGGCAAGAATACGCCTTGCCAGGTCATGATTCTAGTCACCCACTCTTCCCACCACATCCCACCTCTAAAGGCCCTAGACGTCCAGGGGACATTTTAGATATAAATGAGAACAGACAGGAGTTGATGAACAATTGGGTATGAGTGTGAGGGCAAGAGAAATACAGGTTCCAACTCTGAGACTTCAAGCTTATGTGTCTGAGAGACTGGCACCATGGAAGTGCTCCTAATAGAAGAATCAGGAAGAAGTTGAGAAGAAAGGTCCTCTGTGAAGGACTAGGAATGCTTTGGTCAGAGTGTATAGAAACATACAAGCTGGGAATTTCTGACAGCTGGAAATGCCAAACTAGAATTTCCATATACATATTCTCTTATTCAGAAGACCAGATCCAACCACCTTGAACCCTAGTCTAAGCTACCACCTTCCTCTTTTGCTATTTGCATTTTCTGCCTGGCCTCCATGTTTCTGCTCCTTCCCCAAGCCCACAATTCTTTGTTCTTCATACAGGAGCCAGAGTTACATTTTTAAAACATTACATCACTTCTGATGACTTCTTATCTCACTCAGAATGAAATCTCAAGTCCTTACATTGCCTCTGAGACCAGCTTGGTCTCACCATGGCTCCCACTCTGACCTCACCTCCTACATTGTTCCAGGTTCGCTCTATTCCAGCAAGGCCATACTGATGGCCTTGCTTCTCCTGTGCCTGGAGCTCTCCCACAGCTGCCCACTGAACTCTTCCATCCCCTTGAGCTTTCTGCTTAAATGTCACCTCATCAGTGAGACCTTTTCTGACCAACTGTATCAGGATCCCTAAAACTATTGCCAGGTTGGATGATTCTCTGTGAGAACTCATAAGACTCAGCCTAGAGTCACACTCATAGCTATGATTTATTACAGCAAAGAGAAATTGCAAAGAGAGAAGGCACATGGGGCAAAGTCTAGAGAAAACCACATTGCAGGAATCCCAGGGTCCTCTCCTACCATAGTTACACAGGACACACAATTTCCCCAGCCAGATACCATGGCAACACCTGTCAACTGTGACCAGCAGAGAGGCTCATTAAAGACTCAGTACTGGGGCTGGTCATGCAGACACCCTTCACCTGGTAGGTAGCCAGATTCCAGCCTCCTAGAAGAAAAGCAGGTGCTCGGGTGTCCTTTGCACTGACAGCTCAGACACACAGCCCCTCCTAGCACTGGGGGCAGGTGCAGTCCAAGTTTCCAGGGCCGGTCCTGCGGGCAGACCTTCCCGAGACAGCATCAGGCTGCTGTTTTAACATTGTCTGCGCACCAGCCAGGGCCAAGAAGCAGCCCCCACCCGGCTCCTTCTCACTCCCTCTCCGTTTTTATTCTTCTTGTACTTCTCTTGCCTGACATTAAATATGTTTGCTGTCCATCTCTTCTCACTGCGGGCATACATGAGGACACAGGCATTGTTTATTTACTGCCATCTAGGCCCAGGACTAGGGTCAGTCAAGTGAGTGACCTGGTTGGAGACCTTATTTACTTTATGCTAGTCCTGGTCCCGCTCCTTCCTCTCTACATGTAAAATATCATCTGCCACAAAGTAGGTGTTCAATACGTATTTTTGAAGAATGAATATAGAATAGAAATAAAGAAGGGTTGTAACAAATGATAAAGGGAATTGAAATCTAAGTTTAAAAGAAAGGTGAAATACTTCTTTTCCCCCAACCTATTATCCTGCTGATTATCAATGCTTTATAATGAAATTTGGTATTCTGAGAAATAATGAAAAAATACTAAATACAGATAGGATACTAATGATATTGATTGTAACTTGTACAGGCCCATGTTTTATCCTTTTTTCTCCATCCCTGCCTTATGCTTAGATTTTAAAAGATAAGAAAGATGCCAAGATTCGGGAGCTCGAGGCCAGAGTGAGTGACCTGGAGTTGGAAAAGGTGAAGCTGGTGAATGCAGGCTCTGAGCGGCTTCGAGCCATGAGGGACATCAAACAGGAGAGAGATCAGTTACTCAACGAGGTGAAGAACAGCAGGAGCGAGCTGAACAGCCTTTCAGGTATGTGGCATCTACTAGGGTACAGGAGTCCTGCCAGAGAAGGCCAGCGTGGTTTCAAAGAAGGGTGTCTCTGCTGACATTGCAGATAAAAACGGTTATGCTGCCCCAGCCAGTACGAAATGTTTCCAAGAAAAGGATGAGACATCCAGATGCCAAGAAGGCAGGTGTTTAGCATAAATCATATTGTTTGCACATTTAATTTTTATGGAAGGAGAAACCTTGAGTCCTCTGAATCAAATAGTTTGATTGGAGGTTTAATAATGATCACTTTGGATGACTTCTTATCTCACTCAGAATAAATCTCAAGTCCTTACATCGCCTCTGAGACCATGTCTAGAACTTACATAAATTTATTGAAGGGAACAATCCAAGGCCTTACGTTAAACAGTGAAACTACTAGCTTATGACTGGTATGGTCCAGTATCACATACTTCATGTACACACACACACACACACACACACACACACACACACATACACACAAAGTAACTACGTCAGACACTAATCAGTTGCAGAAGGACCTCAGTGACACAGTCTAGTGGCATGTCAGACCCATGTAGAGAGGGGAGCCAGGGGCACAGGGGACAGGTGCTGCATGCCGAGATAGCACTGACACAGGGAATGCGTGCCTCCTAAATGAAGTGATGTCTGGGTCAGGCTTGGCAGAAGGAATCTGGCAGATGAACGAGGTGGAAGGACATGCCAAGCAGAGACAACATCGTGGGCAAAAGCATGAAGGCATGAAGAGCACACTGTGACCTCAGAAGTGTTAGCTGGTGCAAAAACACAAAGGCATGAGGCAGAGTCAGAAGTATGGAGTCAGCAAGGATGTTAAACACTGTAGAAGAATGTCATGACAGGCGAATGAAGGAAAGAGATACTAAAGAGGTAGAGACCAACCACATAGACTTCACAGCAGTCCCAGGAAATATGGTGAAGACTTGAGGAAGTCAGTGATAGTGAGAACAGAAAAGAATGAAGAATATTTTTAGATGTTGGGTCAACAGGACTTAGTGATTGGAGGGGTGAATTCTAACTCTTGCAGTACTGGGGGATGCTAGCAACAAATAAGAAGGGACCTAGGGAAGGGGCAGGCCTGAGGCCAAAGTGTGAGACATACTCAGTATGGGGCATTTGGCTTTGGGTGGCACTGGGACAACAATCTGGAGATGTCTGGGTAGGCAGAGCTAGATCTTTGTTCTCTTTGTATATAAATCTACACTATACATCCACAGATCAATATAACACATGGGTGAGTATGCATATCCTAGTACATCAAAAGATGAATTTGTGCTAGGTATTTTGCTAAGTACTGGAGTTATCCAGATAAAAAAAGACAGGACTGGAGGTGTAGCTCAGTGGTAAAGCACCCACCCAGCATGTACAAGGCCCTGAGTTCACTTCCCAGCATCTCAAAAACAGACATATGACACTCAGTTAAAACATAAAAATAAGCCAGGCACATGCTTGTGATATCAGCACTGAGGGAGGCTGAGGCAAGAGGATCTCAACTTCAGTCCTACTTGGGCAACTTAGAGAGACCCTGTCTCAAGATTATATTTGGGGGGATGCTAGGGATTGAACTCAGGGTGTTACACTTGCTAGGCAAGCACTCTACCACTTGAACTAAATCCTCAACCCCTCAAAATTAAGTTTTTTTTAAAAAGGACTGGGATTATATCTCAGACATAGAGCTTCTCTGGATTTGATCTCCAGTACCACAAAAAGTAAATGAAAGATGATAGATAGATATATAGATTTAGATAGATAAGCAGGAAGCGAGAATGAATTTTTAAAAGGACACAGGGTAGTCTCAGGTTACTTTATTTTAGTGTCATGGAGATTCATCTAACTACAGATGATGCTGAAACCTGTTATGGTGAGTATATTCAACTAAGAAGAAGGTTTAAAATGAAAGACAAGTGAGCTAATTGCAGTGGTGGGGAAAGACAATAAATAATAAATGGTTGGAGGAGGATGATCCACTCAAGCAGAAAAGAAGAGTCCTACAGATCCCTGGAAATGTTTACATCCAGTTCATTTCTATAACAAAGTAGAAGTAGCTAAATGAGTTCTCTTCCAGCCTCTAACATTCTGTGATTGTTATTTACAAATAAAATATTATCTTAGTTACTTTTCTCATTGTCACAATACCCGACTCAGTCCATATTGGCTGGCTCCAAGGCAGAGTGGCATGGCAGAGTGGCATTGCAGAGGAGAAATGATTCATGGCAGGCAGAAGGCAGGAAGGCAGAAAAGCAGTGAAGCAGCGGCAGCAACTGACAAGCAACAAACAGGGACCCTCTTTCCATCCCTTATGTCCTATCCAGGCTACCCACCCTTAGGGCAGGTAGCACTCACACCCAGAGTGGGGCAGCCTTAATCCCAGCATTGCACCACAAATCAATCCCGGCATCATGTCCTTGATCCCAGCATCACACACTCTAGATCCAGCCACCTCCAAAAAAGCCCCACCTATGACCGCATGAGGCTTTGAGGGGACATTTAGATACAAGCCATAACAAATATACTTCATATCAGTGGGACAGAAAGAAGTAAGCATCAATCATTGATTACTATTTTATATAGAGGACTATGAAGTCTTAAAAAGGAATTTTCGAAACAAGAGTGAAGAAATGGAAACTACTACAAATAAACTGAAAATGCAATTAAAATCTGCACAATCTGAACTAGAGCAAACAAGGAATACCCTGAAGTCAATGGAAGGAGCTGATGGCCATGGTATGCTCTGTTTCCTTTCTGTTTTTAATTCCACTGGCCTCGATTTATTAAAATACAGAACTGCTGCTTCGAATTCAGTGTGCCAGGTAAGGTGAGAAATGCACAGCCGTTGATGATGGTTGTCAGGTAGCAGTAGTTTTACTCAGTTTTTAAGGAAAATGCTTAATTTAATCCCTAATTTATCTAAGATTCCTGAAGTATCTAAATCTTTCTTTTCTCCTGTGGCTGTTTGATTCATTTTAATTTCAGGGTATGTAAATGTCCACCAATAATTTTTAAGATATAAATACAAGTCACTGATAATCTTCATTCAGCCTCCTGTTTTTCCCAAGTCCACTGTCTCCATCAACAAAAGACTTACGGCCAATTAGCAGTTCCTGATTCCTCTTCTGTGATAAAAACAGGAAGGGGCCCTGCTAGCAGAGGAGGGTACCTGAGGGTACCTCAGCATCGCCTGGATGTGTTCCCTTTTCCCTTGCTGTCCACACTGACTCAGATAGGCGTCATCTGAATGATATTCTAATGCGTATCATCTCACCGCCCCAGAGATGCGGCGCGCTGTGCTTCCCGGTTGTTCCCATCATTGTCCTTATGGCTGCTCTCATCGCCGGGCTGTGCCTGAGAATTTCCTGAATTTAACCCTCCCCCTGGAGAAGGCTCCTGACTTCCATCACACAAAAAGAATTTTCAGGATGTGTTAGAAATAGGCATGAGTGAAATAATAAAAAAAGAAACAGGCATCAGTAGGGTTTACTAGGCAAAGGCAGAAATTATAGGACACACTCAAGAGGGGAGTGTGAGCACACAAAGAAATGAGACGTGTTATAGTTTTGTTACAGTTTGGGACCGGACACATTTATACTTTTCTTGAGGAAGTGAAAACTAGGGAAATAAGTGCTCTCTTCCCCCTCCGCCCCCCACAAAAGGGTCCCAGCCTGTTGGAAGGTGTGGATTTTTTCTGTGGAAGGGAACAGGTGATTTAAATATTCTCTGGATTCACTCAACTTGTTGTTTACTCTATTAATTGGGCCAATTTATGGCCTTCTAGTGATGGGTCTGGTAGGGAAGGTGTGTAAACCTGGCCAAGGACTGCTGACATTGGAACTGTCTTTATCTGCCAGGCTCCCTTTCCTTCCTTTCTTCCTTCCTTTCTTTCTTTCTTTTTTTGTTTTTTTTGTGCCGGGGATTGAACTCAGGGTCTTGCACTTGCTAGGCGAGCGCTCTAACCACAGCGCTAAATCCCCAGCCTTCCTTCCTTTCCGAACTGAGCCAGTGCGTGGCCTTTCGGTGGTGGGTCTGCTAGGGAAGAGGTATAAATTTAGTCAAGGACTGTTGGCATAGGGCTGTCTTGGGTGACTTTGGCTAAGTACTGGAAGCTGCAGTCTTCTTAAAAATACAATTTTTAGTTGTGGTTTCCTCATCTTTCTACCTTTTATTTCTTCTATCCTTCCTCAAATTGACTGTAAGACTATCTACCAAATTAAAAAATACATTTTTCTGAGCTGGGGTGTAGCTCAGTGGTCAAGCACTTGCTAGTGTTCACAAAGCCCCAGGTTCAATCCCCAGCACTGAAAAAAGGAAAAAAAAAAAAAAAAGACTGAAGTATATATGTTTTTATTTCTCAATATTTTTTAGTGTTAAGACTCACATGTGTTTTGGTAGAACATACACCAAAATTGGAATGATACACAAGAGAGCGCTGTAGCCCAGTGCAAGGGCGACATGCACATTCTAAACTGCTCATGTTTTGTGTGGTGCTTGGCAGTGTGACTTTATTAGTTAACACTGACAAAATGGTGGTGTTTGGGGAGGCTGCCTAAATGGTCCATTCGGGTTCTGTGCCCCACCCCCGAGGAGTGTCCCTGTCTCAGTACCCTCAGGCATCGCCACAGCCACTGAGTGTGCCACAATTATTGTGTTACCTGTAATCCTTGTGTTTGCATTCAAATGCTTGTTTTCCTTGATTAAACCCAGTTTAAATATGCCTGTAATCCTAGCACTCTTGGAGCTTTCAGCAGGAGGATCAAAAGTTCAGCCCAGGCAACTTAGTGACTTAGAAAGACCCTGCGTCAAAATAAAAATTTTAAAAAGGGTCGGGGATGTAGCTCAGTACAGTGGCCCTGGGTTCAATCCCCAGTATCCCCTGCCATCAGTTGAAACTGAAAAAGATTAATTTGAGAAAATTAAAGCCAACCATGATCCGCTTAATCAGACCAGAATTCTTCCAAGTGGTGAGCAAATGTCAGACTTTGGATTTATTAATAAATCAATGCACTGTGCCTGTATTTACCTTGTTTTTAACAGATGCAATATAAGAACCATACCTTGCTAATGAGAAGTCAGACCTTTCATTCTTTTTTTTTTTTTTTTTTTTTTTTTTTTTTTTGATGCTGGGGATTAAACTCAGGGTCTTGTGCTTGCTAGGCAAGGGCTCTACCACTGAGCTAAATCTCCAACCCATGAGAGTTTGTTTTTAGTGAATGGTATATTTTCTTTTTTCTTTTTAACCTGTAAGCTATAACCAGCCCCATTTCAAAGCTGTGGCGTTTTCAAACCTCTTTCCTCTGCTGGCATTAAAGAAAGAAAACCGTAGGGTCTTCTGACTGAATTCCTAAGCAGGAATAAGCTCCGTGTATCTTTGTGGAGACCTGCGAGGTCTTAAGTCTTCTGGGCCTCGTACTGTCTAGAACTTCCGCATCCTATCACATCCTAGATTCCTGAGGTAGTGCACATGCTTCTGGGGGCAGCTCAGTCTCTGAGACTATAATGAGTTTTGAGTACGTGACACTAACCATGAGACTGACCGCTGAGTGTTTGTGGTATCACTGGAATCAAATTTCATCTGGGACCCAGAAAATCGGAACCTAGTCAAAGTGCCAGCACAGTTTTATACATGTTAAATAGTTCAGAAATATTGCAGCGAGTGCAACCCTTTATCTTGAAAACAACCAGAAGTGTGCTGTTAAAAAAAACATCAACAGTAGGTGTCTTGTGGTATTTTAAAAATCAGTTTCTGAGAAAAGCATTTTAGCAACACTAAATATACATTATTTCTTATATCACTATGTGTTTTTATATATGTATTTCTTTTATGTATGAGTTTGGTCAGTATTATTGTTACATTGGAAATATGCCAACTTACAGTGGTCAATGAAATTAATTCCAGTAGCAAAAATCCCACTAAGCATAAATTTTGCCAGTTCAGAATCTCCGAGTAATTGCTGAAAATTGTTATATTCCAGTATTGTGAATCTGGAGGACTTTTTTCCCCTGAAAATGCCCAGGTGCTCTGAAGAAGCTTACTTGTCACCTTCCTAAAAATTGCAGTAGCAAAGCACAGTATGTCTCAGTGGTCTCTTAAACTTTATAAACGTTAAAAAGCTAAAGCACAGTTTTATTTTTTCTCCCTGCATCCCAGCGATGAAAGTAGCAATGGGTATGCAGAAGCAAATCACAGCCAAAAGAGGTCAGATAGATGCCCTTCAGAGCAAGATTCAGTTTCTGGAAGAGGCCATGACAAATGCAAATAAGGTGAGTCCCTGTCCCACGGTGGGGGACACCTGCATGTTAGTATACTAGCATGTTAGCTCATTAGCGTCCTGCTGAACAGAACAGGACACAGCAGCGACAGCATGCAGTGGGGGAAAGGAAAGCTTATTTGTGACTGAGAGAAGGGTGCAGGGTTCCTGAAGGAGGACAGGGCAGGACAGCTCGCGTTTTTACAACAGGAAATGGTCAAAGGACATGCCTGGCCGAGGAGGGAACAATTATAAACAGAACACATCCAGACATCCAGTTCTGCCACACTATGATGTGTGTGTTCCTAAAATCCACCACTCTGTACAAAACCGTGCAGTAAAAACCGCAGAGTTTGTGGAAGCAGTGGGACTGGCAACACTGCGCTAACACAAATTTCATCTGGGACCCAGAAAATAGGAACCTAGTCAAAGTGCTAGCACAGTTTTATACATGTTAAATAGTTAAGAAATATTGCAGCGAGTGCAACCCTTTATCTTGAAAACAACCAGAAGTGTGCTGTGGAAATGTCCATGAAGGGTTATATCTTGGATACTACTGTGAAGGGTGGAAGGAGGGTCTTCTAGAACACTAGATGTGATGGACATGGCTCATAACTTGTAGACTGAGGCACAAGGCAGGTAAGTTTTGAAGTATGCGTGTATGTGGGCTTTTCGTGTGTTCCTATGCAGATCTGTGTAGTTAGGTGCACATGCTGCATTTGACTTTGTGTTTGCATGAAGAAAACTAGGATTCTGGTTGTGCATAAGGCAACACAAAATTTGTGTTACACTCATATGTTCGCCAATGTCAATCATTTTGGAGCAAATTTGGATTTTCAAAAGACTAAAGAATTGGCCATAATAAAAGTGATAAAGTAGAAAATAGTAAGAGTGCAGCTATGCTACTGAAGTAATTATTATCCATGATGAGCCGCCAGAATACAGGTAAATATTATCAAATATTATATTCGCACACATTTGTGCACTCATCATATGAACCTGCCTATTTCCTTTCTCTGTTGTTTCCTTTTTTCTCCCTTCTTTTTCTCTTCTCCTGAACTTACCTTTTCTTCTCCTGTCATTATTTGCCTTTGGAAAACTAAAGCAGTGTTCATCCCCCCTGCTGGTACTTACAGGCTGTAAGAGGTGCCTCCCTGCACCCAACCAGGGTGCCCAACTCCCACCCCCAGGAAAGTATTCAGCATAGCTCAGAACATTCTCTCAAACAAACAGGAAGAAGCCTGTAAAATTAGTCTGCATTTCTCTCCAAAGCATATTCTGATCACCCTAATCAGAAGAGGAAAAATCATTTGCTATGAGATGTGGCAGCATCGACCTACCTTATTTTGAACATTTTTCACTATGAGATATATAGCTGCTCAAAGAAATATAGACTCAATAAATATTTTACCTTTGTCTGTTCCATAGTGCTTTTTTCAAGAAACAAATTAATTTTAGAAATTTTGTTTAATACTGAAGACCATTATATCAGTAAGCTCATTTTTATCACTGTCCTGCCAAGTGATTTGAGGGCAGGAATTCTGTTTCATTTGTTTTTATGTTACAGAGTCCATAGTGGATATTTTTGAAATGAATACTCCTTGAAATAAGATAGAAACAAAAATTTTAAATAAATACATGTTATTTAAATCTCTTACTATTTAAAATAAACTTCAGTAAAATTTGATACATTATTACTCAATTCTAACTCCAAAACACCATCTCTTTTATATGAGTTACTTTATATTTTGTAAATTTCATCAAAGACTTAACCTAAAAAGAAGTAATCAAAGGGACATAGTGGTACATGCTTTAAGCCCAGCACTCTAGGAGGCTGAGGCAGGAGAATCACAAGTTAGAGCCCAGCCTGGGCAAGTTAGTGACTTAGCAAGACCCCATCTCAAAATAACAAAAAAAAAAACAAAAAAAGGAAGAAAGGGAAGGAAGAAAGGAAAGAAAAAAGACTGAAGATGTAGCTCAGTGTGAAGGTTCTGGATTCACTCCGCAGTACAACAGAAAACCTAATACTACTACTAGTAGTGACGAGAATAGAGAACAGATAATAGCCCAGTTCCGGCAACTTCCAGCTCCACCTGAGTTAAATGTTTCTAATAAAAGTTTTATATTTCATGCCATCGACATCAGCAAAGTATTTCTGATAGTTTCCTCCTCCTCTATAATTGTAGGAGAAACATTTTTTGAAAGAAGAGAAGAACAAACTGGCCCAGGAACTGAGCTCCGCTGCAACAGAAAAAACCAAGATGGCCTGCGAGCTGGAGGGCCTGCGGTCCCAGGAACGGCGCTTGAAAGAAAAGGTTGCTAATATGGAGGTTGCTCTCGATAAGGTAGCTATTAACCGCACAAGCCAGGCGACGACCACCCAGTTACTAACCGGACAGAATTAGTATCCGTCACTTTCGGGTCACCAGGAACTTAAGGGAGGAGAAGTTCGTTTTGGCTCACAGTTTTGCGCCGGGTCGGCTGGCTCCGGGCAGATGCTCGGTGTGCGGAAGGGGGAGCCGCCCAGAACACACCCTCCGGCCGGCCCCGCTCCACCCCACCGAGCTGCCCCACGAAATTCCTGCGTAGGTCGGACCGTCAGCTGGTCGTGTTCCAGTCGCTTAGCACAAAGAAAGGCTCTGTCCTGGGGAGAAGGCCCTTCTGGCTTGAGACAGGCGTACTGCACAGCGCTAAGTTTCCTGTCCCCGGAAGAGTCACGGCAGCAGTGCGCTGCTCCCCGTATCCTTAGTGGCCCAAATAAGCACAAATGCCTCCACGAGCACTAACTTAACACTGCAGAATGACCTGGGCAGTAGATAGAATATGGTCTCTTTTTAATGTCAGTAGAGTACCTGGGGGCCCAGAAAGTGCAGGCAGGAATGCAATTTAAAGAATGGGAAAGGCTGGGCGTGGTGGCACGCACCTGTAATCCCAGTACTTGGGAGGCTGAGGTCCGAGGAGCGCAATGAGTTCGAGGCCCGCCCGAACTACTTAGCAAGACCCTGTCTCAAAACCAAACCAGAACAAAACAAAAATAAAAACCAAAAGAATGGGAAAGATTAGTGACACTATATTTATCATTACAATTTATTAGAGAGGGATAAATCTGTCTTCCTCTTACACAGAAATTCTGGAAGGCTAAAACTGTACCCAACTCAATCCTTGATTCCCAAGAAATCAGAGCCTTTGTGGTTACATAAAACAATCTGCGGTCCCACTACGCCACCTTTGTTCCTTCAAATAGTCTTATATGGACTGAAGGAATTTCAGCTGTGTTTATGTTTGAATGAATTTTCATACTGTGCTAATTTGCTAAAGCCATTTGCTCATTCCATCCTTAGATCAGTCATGCTTTTTTTTGAGGGGGTGTGCCGGGGATCAAACGCAGGGCCTTGCCCTTGTTAAGCAAGTGCTCTACCACTGAGCTAAACCCCCAAACCCGCAGTCATACTTTTGAGTACCCTCCATGTACTAAATGCTGTGTAGACACTGAGGATACAAAGGATAGAGATCCAGTAATAGATCAGCAGAATGTAGTATACCAGGGAAGGTGGTTTCTTGGAAGAGATGGCAGCTCCACATAGGTCTATAACAAAAAGCATATAAAGAATGGAGGTAAAAAATAACTAAAAAACCTATAAAAAAAAAAAAGAGAGAGAGTGAATGGAGGATAAACCAGTTGTGGTTGCTTGATTGTAGGCATCTTTGCAGTTTGCAGAGTGTCAAGACATAATACAGCATCAAGAACAGGAATCCGTACGCCTAAAACTTCAGCACACTTTGGATGTAAAAGTAAGGTTTTTCCCATCATAAATAGTAATTTAAGCAGAAATAATGCTTTTGCCTGACATGTTTTTATATTTTCCTTATATACCTTACATATGTTTAAATGTACTTTCAATATTTCCTGATATTAGCAATTATAAAATCTGTACATTGTTTAATACTCTACCGGTCCTTTTCACATGTGATAACAAATGGAAACACCACACTTAATTCTTAGTTGCTAATAAACAAATGAAACACAAACAGGTTTCACAAGTACCTGCCCCAGGGACGCCTCATGGAAGCGTTTTCAGCACACAGGTGTTAAGCGGATACAAAGACCCACAGAGCTGGGGTGTCCGGCTTGTTTGAGGCGTAGCAAAAGTGATGTAATCTATAAGACAGATGTATTTTTTAAAAACAATACATTGGACTGAAATATGTATTTATTTTCAGAAGTATAAAGTTGCAAACATGTTTTTAATTCTTGGGAATGCGTTTTGTCTGTGAAATTAAAAATACGTTTTGATTTCACAATTCTTTACAGCTGTAGGTTGGCGTTATTTTGCTCACACTTATGTTGTTTTCCAGGAGCTTCAAGGCCCTGGATATACTTCAAATTCTCCCGTGAAACCACGCCTGCTCCAGCCGGCTTCTGTGACCCACACCCATTCTAACATCGCATCTTCCCAATCTACAGCCAGCTTCCTCTCACATGTAAGTCATTGTAAATTGGGGAAAAGTTCTTTAAAATATATTTATAACTAGCATTTTCAGTTACCAGATTTTAGATTTATACATTTTTCTAAAAATCCAATGATGTCAGATGAATTTGAATTTTTTCTTAACTATTTGATGTTTTATTGAGGAAAGCAAAACTGAAAATATTCAGTGGATTGAACAGTAATTATCATAGTAAAGCATTTAATAGTATCCAGTTCCTTGGTATTTCCATCAAGGATTTTCAGTTCACAACACAACCCCAAGAGAGCTAAAAGAGGCATCACTTCAAACGTTGATGACAAATTGGTGGTATATTTAATATTCTACCAAGATGAAAATTATTTGAGCTATATTGTTTCCTCATGCATTCATTTATAATAAATATTTTATTACTCATAAAACAGTTTTATTTCTTTTAGTTAAAATGTTAATAACTTTGGAACTCTTTTAGTTTAACCTTTTATACTGCTACAACTCAAGAAAATATATGCACAATGTAAAATTATCTCCTCTGAAAATACATAAATTCCTTACAAGCAGTATTTGGCTCTAACTCTAAAAAAAGAGAGACTTACTCCATAAATCATAAATAAAAATCAGTTCCATTACTTAAGTCTTTTTTAAAACCTTTTAAAGGTTTTTATTAGTACTTGTTCATAGTACACACAGTTTATGGTCATCTTGGGGAGCAGGTACATGTATATACTACAGCTTATTTTTTTTTATCCTCTTCCCTCCCCACCCCTCCTCCTCTGATTCCCCATCCTGATTTTCATTCTAGCTGATATTATTAATCTCAGCTCATATTATGGCATATAATGTTTACATTCATTATTAGTTTGCTATACATGGTTTTTCTTTATTCTACTTATTTCCCCTTCCCCTCGTACTGGCCCCTCACCCTTGTTCCCTTGGATCACTTCTCTATTGCAAGAGATCCATCCCCTTGTCCCCTTCTAGCCACCATTTATTATTTTCTTTCTTTCTGCTTTGTCTCACTCAAATGAGAGACACCATATGGTATTTAAGTTTGTGTGTTTGATTTCATTTAGCAGTGTATTTTCCAGGTGTATGCAATTTCCTACACATGTCTCAAATCTATCATTCTTTATAGCTGAGTAGTATTCCATTATATACAGATACCATATTTCCTTTATCTATTTGTCTGTTGATGGGTATACAGGCTGCTTCTAGGATTTAACTATTACAAATTGTGCTGCTATAAACATTGGTATGCACGTATCATTGTAGTATGATGACTTAAGCTCTTTGGGGAAGATACCTGGAAATGGTACAGCTGGGTCATACGGAATTTCTAATTTCGGTTCTTTGAGAAATCTCCATTGTAAGGTAATGATTTCTGTAATGGTTGTACTAGTCTGCATTCCCATCAACAACGAAGAAGTGTCCCTTTTTCACCACAGCCTCACCAGCATCTGTTACTGTTTGATTTCTTAATGACCGCCATTCTTTCTGGAGTAAGACAGAATCTTGGTGTTGTTGTAATTTGCATTTCTCAAATGGCCCGAGATGTTGAACATTTTTTCATGTATTTGTTGACCAGTTGTGTTTCTTCCTCTGTGAAGTGTCTGTTCATTTCTCTTGCCCGTTTCTTGACTGGGTCTTTAATTTTAGGTGGTTTAAGATTTTTGAGGGGATGTGCTGGGGATCAAACTTAGGTGGTTTAAGATTTTTGAGTTCTTTATACATTCTAGATATCAGTCCTCTAAGGAGTAGCTGGCAAATTTTTTTCCCATTCTCTAGGTTTTCTCTTCACTCTAATGAATGATTCTTTTGCTGTATAGAAGCTTTTTAGTCTGACATTTGTTGATTCTTGCTGTTATTTCTTGTGCAGTTAAGGTTCTGTTTAGAAAATCCTTACCAACACCTATGTCTACAAGCGTTTTACCTATTTTATCTTCTAGTAGGTCTAATGTTTCTGTTTTAATATTTAGATCTTTGATCCATTTTGATTTTAATTTAGTATGTGGTAAGAGATAAGGGTCCAGTTTCAATCTTCTGCACACAGATGCCCAGTTTTCCCAGCACCACTTGTTGAATAGGCTCCTTCCTCCAACATATGCTTTTGGCTCCTTTGTCAAGATCATATAGCTGAATGTGTCTGGGGAAGTTTCTGTATCCTTGATTCTGTCCCACTGATCCACATACCTGTTTTTGTTCCACTACTGTGCCATTTTTATCACTATTGCTTTTCAGTATAGCTTAAAGTCAGCTGTCTATCTTATGTGTGGCAACGGGATCACCAGTACTATCCCTCATTATCCATACCAGTAGTTATTGGACCTGTTTCCTTTAAATGAAAATTATGTACTACAGAGAGTCTTCATTTAACGACTTGCCTATTTAATGACCGTCAGACTTCTGACCAAGGTGTGTGTTCAGACTTAGCACCGCTCTCACTTATGACCTGCAGCAGTGCAGCCTTATGGTGGCTCCTTCTGCAGGACGGTGCACTACTGTAATTTTTGCTGACTGTACGGTACCGTGCAATACTGTAGTTTATGCTGTTATACATTGTAGTACTACATGTAAGAGTTATACAAATAAAAGCCAAGTCATCGAGTTGGAGTTTCCTTTGACCACTTCTTGGTTCTGAATACTGTCATGTACATGCTATTTACAGTTCCTCATTTAGTGACAGATTCACTTATGCTTGTTCAATGAGGAATGTCTTATTTAAATGACTAAAAGTTGAAATGGACTCCTTTCACACACTCAGGATGTGTGCATTGGAAAATAAACTATCACACAGCAAATTATGGCATTCTGTTAAACAGTAGAATAATAATATGTTAAAAGTTGAACACCATTTTCTCACTGGAATTCAGAGATGACAGAAGGAGTGAGGGAGACTGCTGCTTTTTAAGTGTTTAAAATTGTTTTACTTTTTAAAAATATGAACATTGCATTGATAAAAATATTATCCCCCCTCCTAAAAGTAAGCCCACAAATCGAACAGCAGCATAACAATCATCCTACTCAAGGTCACTGTGGCCTTTGCGTGGCCCTGGCCAAGTCAAGTTAGGTAGAGCGAGCCTTGGTCTTTCCATCTCTAACAAGGAGTCTGAACAAGATGATCTCTAGGGTCATAGAACGATCAGCTCTGAAATTCCATGATATTTTATGCAGAAACCAGCCTGTGGAGCTGAGGACATAGCTCAGTAGTAGAACATGTGCTAAGCACCATGAGACCCTGGGCTTAATCCTCTAGCACCAGAACAGACAAACAAGCAAAACCAGCCTAGTAGATTATTTCTAGATGCTTCAAACATGACTACTTTAGTATAAAAATTCTCAGCCAGCTTGGTGGGACATGACTGTAACACCAGCACTTGGGAGGCTGAGGCAGGAAGATTCCAAGTTTGAGGCCAGCCTGGGTTATATAGCAAGACTCTCAGGCAAAAAAACAGAAACAAAAATTTCATTCATCACTGTGAAAGTAGTAGTCATCGTATATCTATTAAGTTTTCTTTTTTTCAAGACAGGGTCTCACTGTGTATTTCAGGCAGGCCTTGAACTTGCAGCAATCCTCCTGCCTCAGCCTCCAGAGTGCTGGGATTACAAGCATGCCCCACCACACCTGGCTATATTCAGTTTTAAAATAATTCTAACAGCAAAAATGAAATATATTTTCTAAGACTGTAATGAATGCTTTATATCATTAATTTCTTTTCTTAAAAATGTTTATTACTGGGCTGGGAGTGAGGCCCAGTGGTAGAGTAAATGCTTAGCATGTGCAAGGCCTTTTTCTCATCAGTAAAATGTGGGGGGTAGGTTTACACATTTCTAAAGATTTCTTTAAAATTCTGTTGCTTTATAAAATCAGGTCAGCCCTAAACAATGTATCAAAATTATTTTGCAGAGATGTAGTTGAAAATGTTTAATAACACGGTAAGGATGTTCATACTACATTGTTAAAATTTAAAAATAAAAGTTTTAAAATAAATGGATGATGTTTGATAGCATATATGTAAACGCACATATGTTTGTAAATTAGATATAGTACTCTATTGATTTTTTTTTTTTTTGGTAGTACAGAGAGTGAACCCAGAGCCTTTGCACTGAGCTACATCTAAATCCCCAGCCCTTTTTATTTTTTGAGACAGGGTCTCGACCCTGCCTCACAATCCCAGAATTCTGGGACTGAAGATGTGCACCACCACACCCAGCCTCTCTACTGATTAGTGACTGGTTATCACTGGCTGTCCTGCTGTACTAAGAGTGCAGGTGATTTTTATTTTCTTCTTGCTTTTCCATAATTTCTATTTACCAGTTCAATTTTTTTCTTTTTTTTTTTTCTTTTGTTTTGGTGCTGGGGATCGAACTCAGGGCCTTGAGCTTCCTGGGCAAGCACTCTAACCACTGAGCTAAATCCCCAGCCCTAGTTCAATTAATTTTGTAACAGAAAAAAAGAAGCGTCATTGCCATGTACCTTGTTTTAACGCAGCACTCTGCGAAGCCGGGCGCGCTGAAGGAAGACCCCACGAAGGACCTCAAGCAGCTTCTGCAGGAGCTGCGAAGTGTGATCAACGAGGAGCCGGCCGTGCAGCTGAGCAAGGCGGAGGACGAGGGGAGAGCGCCGTCGCTCGGGGCCCTGTGCGTGGCTGTGTAGGATGCGCTCAGGAGGGGAAGGCTGTGCACATGGTACTCCCTGGAAGGTTGAGGTCTAAATAACTTCGGAGAATATCTGAAATTGTCAGGGGAAACAAAGCAAAAGTGGAGGTGTGCCAAAAGTGGAGGCAAAAGAAACTTGCTATCAAGAGAAAGTAATATAGTCATTCTGTTTAGAAACCCATCGCGGAAGGTGTTACACAAAGTTATATTTGTATAGTCATTTATAATTCCCAGCAGAATTCATACCCGAAATCTTATTTGCATATCATAACAACTGCCTGAGACCAGGGTTCATTTATTCCATTTTACAAATGAGAAAAACACCAGTCTCAAAGGTTGATTGGCTCACGGCACACAAACGAGGACCCCACGAGCTTCCTCACACGCCAGGTGTGAGCCAACAGGAACGGCCTGTGCTCCGCTATCTACAGTTAGTAAAAGACCCGAAAAGGATTTGGCCGGCTCACCAGCCCTCCCTCTACGAGCTGCAGAAATCCAGTGGCGTTTTCATTGTCCTCTCAAATAATGCTTTTTAATTGTATTTTGTGTTGTCTTTTGGATTAGTTTATCTTAAAGCCCTTTAATATGGTATATATAGTTTTAGTATTATAGCTCAATTTTGTAATACTCATTTCTGGTTATACACCAGCTACTTAATTATTCAATTAGTGTATACGATACCAAGGTACCAAAATATTGGCTGTATTTATATAATTGTCATTAACAATATTAATAATAGCCCAATTACCTAGCATAATTACATTATCTGAATGACATAACATCAGAAATGTTTCACTGACTCCTCTACCAAAGAGTATTTTCACTTGGCGGACACTTCCATTCTTATCGTGACTACAGTGCGCCTTCTAAGCCAAGACGGTTTGAGATTGACTTGCCTCCTCCTACAAAGCTAAGGCAAAACCGGCAGTCAAGCCTGCGCCCCTGGTTCCCAGCACCAGTCATTTCCCGGGGTTACCCCGCTTCCCTGATCAGGCTTCTGGCATGCCAGCCACTAATGATGCAGTTGGACTCTATTAGACTATATTGAACATAAATATATTTGGTCCCTGCCTTCAGAGAATTTATGTTGATTTTTTATAATCTTACAGATGACCTTGTCACTAAAACTAAACTCTGCCTAGTACCTACTGCTTAAGACTCCAGGGAAAGAAAGCATTTTTGATTTGATGAATTCCAGAGGTAGCTTTCTGTTCAATTTTTTTGGAAGCCTAAAATCCATACTTGTGGGTTAAACAGCTGGGTGTGGTGGTACAAACCTGTGATCCCAGAACATGGGAGGCTAATGCAGGAAAATTGTAAGTTTGAGGCCAGCTTGGGCTACGTAGTGAGTTCAAGGGCAGCATGGACCACATAGCAAGAGTGTCTTGGTTACTTTCTTTGTTGCTGAGACAAAATACCCCAAACCCAAAGTTAAATGAGGAAAGGTTTATTGTAGCTCACAGTTCATAGAGGTTTCAGTCCATGGTCAGCTGGCGCCAAGGCAGGGTGGCATGGCAGAGGGACATCACAGAGGAGAAACAGTTCATGGCAAACAGTCAGGGGACAGCAAAGCAGTGAGCAGCAGCAAGAGAAGCAGCCTTCCCTCTCTCCCTTTATATTCTATCCAGGCTGTGAACCTACTGAGTGGTGCCCTTTACACCCAGGGTAGGGCGCCCTGAATCCCAGCATGGCATACCCTAGATCCAGCCCCCTCTGAAAAGCCCCACTTGTGACTGCATGAGGCTTTAGGGGGACATCCAGAGACAAGCCACAACAAAGACTCTGTCTCAAAAAACAAAACAAAAAACAGAAACTGAAAAGAAAAATACATGTGAGTAGTTGATTATTTTTAAAAGACATCCAGTCTTGCTGGGTGTCATGGCCCACACCTGTAGTCCCAGAATTCGGGATGCTGAGGCAGGAAGATCACCATGAGTTGGAGGCCAGTCTGGGCTACGTAGTGAGTTCAAGACCAGCCTAAACTACATAGTGAGACCCTGTCTCAAAAAAACAAAACACCCCCCCAAAAATCAAATCTAGAAATTGATCTGCCCATAATAACTGAGTTATATTTGTCTACACAGGGATGAGAGGGTAAGAGACTGCATTATCGAATCAAGTCTGAGATCAGACATATGCCACAGGTAAGAATACTGTACATTCTGAATCTCATCAATTACCCAAGAATTTTTATGTGGCAGAGTCTGGTTGGGTGATTTTCATGGAACTTGTCAGACATTTTGCTTCATGAAGGAAAGCTATTGTTTAACTGACTCTAAAAAGGATTTCAATGAAATGTACTAATTTACTTTCTAGAAATCAACTTCATAGGCACTTTCTGCTTTTTCGCTGATTAGTTTTGTTTCACTATAATGAAATACATGAAGTAATTAACTTATAGAGAAAAGTTTTACCAAATCAAATTTCCCCATAAGGTCAACATCAAACCTAACCATTGAATTTGATTTGGTTTGCAACCAATTCAGTTTGCAACCAGAATTATGGAAAGAATTACGTTCATGAACCAGGTACCACTGTATTTAGTTTACAGCTCTGCAGGTTCTAATCCAACACTGGCCTCTTACAGAGGGTGCCAGTAGTGTGGACTGCATGGTGGAGCCAACCGCTAGCCTCATTGCCCAGAAGCAAAAGAGACACAAAGGGGCCAGGACCCCACAGCCTCCTTTGGGTTGTGCCAGTGGAAAACTAAGGGTCTCACCTCCTAAATGCTCTGCCACTGTGCCCCCCTCCTAAGGACCTTTGGGGACACTCAGGACACTCAGTATCCAAACTATAGCATGGATGTCTAACTGTAGGGAGCTGTGTACTCTTGGGGAGTTAAAGACTTTGTCTACATTCACACATATCTACAATGGCTTGTACAGTAATTTTGAAGAGTAGTCCAGGATATGATGATAATTTCAATATGAGGTTATAAGAATAATCTTACTGAAAACAACCTTCATCAGTAAATTGAGTAGCTGAATTTTTAAGTGAAATCATCAAAAAGAGCAGAAACAAAGTTGGGTGTGTTGGCACATGCCTGTAATTCCAGCACTCAGGAGGCTGAGTCAGGGGGCTGGGGATTTAACTCAGGGGTAGAGGGCTTACCTGCCAAGCACAAGGCCCTGAGTTTGATCCCTACCACCTAAAAAAAAAGAAAAAGGTTGAGTCAGGAGGAACACCACAAGTCTGAGGCCAGTTGGGGCCACATGGTGAGTTCAAGGCCAGTCTGACCTACACAGCAAGATCTTGTCTGAAAAAAAAACAAAAAAGAAAGCAAACAAATAAATGCAAATCATAACCCTAAATGAGATCCTTAAAAGACAACTTAGAACAAATGTTAGCCAAAAAAAGGCCAATATCAACTTGTGATTATGGACGTGCAGAGGCTATTGCTCGGCAATCTTGGTAGCTCCTTACTGCCTGCCGCCGGAGTGCCTGGTTCTGGGGCTGCACTGAGGCGTTGCCGGCGTTATGCTTTGATCAAACCAGACTTCTCCCAAGTCCCAAAAGTTAAGTTCTTTAGTCTTCAAACCTCTCTCCATACTATTTCCTCCACCTGGAAAAGCCCCAGACTTACTCTGGCGTCTGCATCTGTCTGAAATCAGCACCGCATGAACACTTGTATCGTAAGGGTCACTCTCTGACCTGGCTGGCTAGCAGACGGCGCAGGTTACCCGGCACACAAATCAACTGGGCCGAGGGTGGAGTTTAGGGGCAAAGTGCACGCTTAGCAGTACATGGCCCCAGGTTCAGACCCCAGGGCCCAAATAAATAAAACAGAACAGAAAACAAGAGTAAGTTATTTCCCTCACAAACCTGGATTCCATAGGAAAGTCATGCGTGCTCTGTAACTTCTCCCATCCTTCTACCACCAGGAGCAACAACTCGCTGAGGGACTCCATGGAAGGCAGCAAGTCCAGCGGAATGTTCAGCAGGTGAGCAGCCACCGCCGCCCCTCGGGGTCCGGCGTCCCTCCCCGCGGAGCGCCGATGAATCCAGCAGGCCGAACTGCCTCCCACGTAGCACAGCAGGACGCGCGGGCACTGTGCTCAAGCTGCCTGGAAAACACTTTATTTATATCTTTTCTACTTTCACCACCTACAAAAACAGACCTGCTCAAACCCTCCTTGTATTCGCGGAGTGTGCGATGGTTTCTGCGTCAGCGTCTCAGCCAGGAGGGGGCTTCGTGCCGCCTTCAGCTCCAGGCTTCAAGCCTGCCGCTGAGGACCGACTCGGTGACTAGCTGTGCAGGAAACGGATTGAGATCAGACTACTATAAACATCTTATTGCTTCCCCCACTTGACCACAACACAGAGAACTTGACTCCTTGTAGAGATCTTTCTCTTAGCCTAAAAGAACTAATGTCTTGACATCCTTCTTTGGATATGACCACTACACCCTACCCATTTATAATAACCATACTATTAACCGCATATTTGCATTCTTCCTATTTTCTGATCGTTTTAGAATCGTCTGCATTTATCTGATCTGATCTATGCGGGAGGTACTGCTTTCCCAATTGTAGATTAGAAGCGAAGACTGAGGTTACCGCAGAAACCATCCAGGGTCACACATCTTGCAGACAGAGGCGCTCAGAGGCGGACTGGGTCTGCTGGCCTCAGAGCACACGCTGTGGCTGTGCTGACGCTGCCAGACTGGGCGTTTAGAAGGTGCTCGATCGCAGGCGGAGAGGTGCTGTCTTCCTGAGGTCACGGCAGCTCTGCCAGCGACCAGAAAGACCTGCTTCCCTCAGCCGTGAGGTTACCATGGTACTGTGTCCTGTCAGGGCAAAACCCTGTCTTCTCAAGAGCATCACTGAGAAGGCATTTTACAATTTAGCCACTAAATGAAAGGCAGCTAGAGTCTCATAACTGTGCATGCATCTAACCTATTGTGATATCAGCCTTTTGGGAAGTCTGCTATATATTTCTGAAAGGAAGAATTAAAAGCAAGTAACAGAGTCAGGCAGGGTGACACATATCTGTAATTCCAGCACTCTGGGAGGCTGAGGCAGAAGGAGCGAAAGTTTCAGCCCAGCTAACTTAATGGTTTAGCAAGACCCTGTCTCAAAACTTAAAAAGAAAATAAAATTGTTTTTAAAGAGCCAGGGACGTAGCTCAGTTAGAGGGCCCTGGGTCCAGTCACTAGTAACACACACACACACACACACACACACACACACACACAATCTCAGCATTATAATGAAAGTAACTTTAACCTCACAAACCCCGCCCGGAAAGAGAATTACCTTGAGAACTGCCCTAATAGTCTGACTGACCCCCAACCCACGGAGACTTGTGTGGTTTAGCTTGTCGATTTAATTACACTTTAAAGTTTTATAAACATACTGCGAATGCTAAATTTTGTTGTACTTGTCTTTGGTTTCTTTGTTTTTAAAGGAGCCGTTAAGATGGCTTTTCTTAGAATCCATGGAAAAAGAGATGATGGGTGTACGGCTATTGGGACACAAAAATGAATTTTCCAACCAAAATTATGTATTATTCCTTTCATGCTGCAAGATGTGCGTGGGTACTGGGTGCAAAAAGACAAAGCCACGTCGCGTCCCCTGTGGGTGTGTTGGGCCCTCCGCGGGCCTGGGCCCGGCCGCATCCTGGCAACCGCCAGGGGCAGCCGGCTGTGCGGGTGCGGTGCGGCCAGCAGCTCGCGTTGCCTTCTTCTGTTTGCAGGGAGCCAGTCACATTACACGCGGAGCTGGAAGATCCGTCCAGTTGCTTCACCTTCCTGTCTGCGGGTGAGTTTTCAATGAAAACACGGAAACGGGCCTCCTTAGACTGCTCTGGTCGCCCGTTTCCATGAGCGAGAAGGCCGCAGCCCGCGGTCCTCTCCGCCGCCCGGGCTCGTTCCTGCTCCGGCTCCCTCCGTGGATCCGCTTCGCGGGCCTTGAGCCCGTCCGGGGACCCCGAGGCTCCCCGCGGGGCGCGCCCGCTGGTACTGACCGAATGGCCGAGGGAAACGGAGAGGAATCGGGCAGGTGTTTGTCTTTATCGTTTCCAGGGAGTTACTGAGATCATCTGCGTGGAAAAAAGCTCCCGCGGTGATCCCAGCGCGCTGGAGGCTGAAGCAGGAGGATCACGACTCCAGCCCAGCTGGCAACTAAGCAGCTTAACCGACCCTGCGGCAATTTCTGTTTTTGCAGAGAGCTGGGATGTAGCTCACTGTGAAAGCCCCGGGTTCAACCTCTACTGCCGCCACCACCACCCCCTCCCCAAAACGGGAGAAAAAGAAAAGTGGATGGAAGGAAGGAAGGGAGCAAAAAGAAAAGATGGAACGGGCATGACTGAAGTCAGAGGTGCAGAGAAAATTACACGAAAGGAATCTTTTAACCCGGGAAGGAAAAAAGCGACACGGGATTAGAAGGCAGAGGAAAACCAACAGACACATAATTGATATTCTTATGGAGCAGAACGAAATAATTGGAAAAGAGTGAAACCGAAAGTAATAGTTACTCACCAAAAACATGGTCATAAGTCAGGACGGTAATAGCGTACGCGGGGAAGCCCGAACTTTCACTGAAAAGAGAGGCGAGGAAGCTAAATTCCCAGATCTCTTCTTTTGTAGACGAGTTTCAGTATATCTAAAATCAAAACAATATGCTTAAATAAATGCAAGTTCTTTTTCCTATTAATGATTACTCAGGACATCAGAATAATCATCCTCCTTGCCTTTTTGGATTAACAGGGATGAGTGCTTTTTACTTTGTCTCATGTATTGTGAGCACCTTAGAACACACTGACTCCATTTACTATCCTTCCAGGCTTCATATAGTTGTCACATTTTTTTAATTATAAGTAGAACCACAATAAATTAGCTGGAAAAAAAATAGATTATCTGTATTGTTTTGTACAATCAACATTTATTTAGACATACCTGCGTCTGTATTTTCTATCTAGTATAATTTTACTTATGCCTTTAATGTTTTCTTTAAGTCTGCTGGTGATAAATTGTCTCTTTCTGAAATTGTGTATATTTTATCCTCATTTTTGGAAAAAAATTTTTTTGCTGAGCATAGTATTCTAGGTTGACATTTTTCCTTCACTTTGACTATATCATTGTTTGGTTTTTTGCCTCCATCATTTCTCCTAAGAAGTTGACTGCAAGGTTAATTGTTGCCCGTTTAAATGTAATATGTTTTCTCCAACCCTCCCGTCAGCCCACCCTTTCTGGCAGCTTTTTTTTTTTTTTTTTTTTTGGTGCTGGGGATCGAACTCAGGGCCTTGTGTTTGCAAGGCAAACACTGTAACCACTGAAATAAATCCCCAGCCCTCTGGCAGCTTTTAGATTGTCTTATCTTTCGTTTGCTTGTTGTTTTAGTAGTTCTTTTTGATAGGTCCAAATATAATTTCTTTATATAAGTAGAACCTATGTGGGGTTTGGAGAGCTACTTCTGAAACTATGGAAATCTGTGCTTGTAATTTCCATCATATGGACCCTATGAATCTACATATTTTTGGTTTTTTGAGACCGGATCTCACTCTGTAGTTCAGGCTGACCTGGAATTCACCATGCACCCCAGGCTGGCCCTGAACTCATAGTGATCCTCCTGCCTCAGCCTCCTGAATGCTGAGATTACAGGCCTGCGTCACCATACCTGGCTCATTATCCATATATTTTTATCTTGGTTTTGTTCCATGCCACCTTGTCTTCCCGACATCCCTGGCTATTTTATTGTCTAGCACTTTACAGTACATAGCAAAACCTACAGATGATTTGAGGCTGAGAATCAGGTCACCTTCTGGATTAGCCTTCACACTTGCTTTCTGTAGACAGCTGAGCTCATCAGCAGTCCTGGGTGAGTTCAATCAGATCAGGAGCTCAGATGGTTTGGAGCTGGAGCCAGAGCCCGCAAAGCAAGTCAAGCTCTTGTCCACAGCCCTTGTGAAGACATGGCACCTCTTGGTTCTACATGGCAACCTCGTGTGCTTACCAAACATCACCCTCTCCTCCCAGCCCCATCACTGAAAACATCTTATCGTGAAAGTTTGACTTCTTCAGAGATGCAGTATGCTATTTTTAATTAATTCTTTTCTGTTGTTTTGTGAGACAGGGCCTCAATATGTAGTTCAGGCTGACCTTGAACTCACTATGTAGCCTAAGCTGGCTTCAAACTCAGAGAGATCATCCTGCCTCAGCCTCCCAAGGGCTGGGATTGCAGGCGTGTGCCACCATGCCTGGTTTATTTTTATTAATTCTGCCTTTTACTCTTGATCTTGCAAAATTTTAGCAAGCCCATCTGTGAAAACTTCAGCCTCTCGATCATTCACTTCCCCTAAGAAGTCGGCAGTGCACTCGCTGCTCACGAGCTCGGCCGAAGATTCAGTGGGCTCAGCGCCTCAGTACAGATGCCCCAAGACCGTCCCCTCACCTGACTCCGTGAAAGGTAAGATTCCGCCGATGCCGCGGATGGGATCCGCTGACTTGTAAATTCTCTCCCGTGTCACCATCGCTATGATGGCGCGTGCTGTTCTCATGTGCAGGCTTGTTAGAAGCAGCTCTGTGTCCACGCGTGTCAAACGGAGGTATTAGGTGTAAAGATTCTATTTTTCTCTGACATGAATAAGGGACTTTTTTCCCTCTATTTTAAGATTGTGGGTCTTTTAAAGGCCATCAGTGACTCTTCTGTCTTGTTTACGTTCTTTAAAACATGCTCTCCTTCAGTCTCTGCATTTCCAAGGGCTAGTATCTATCGTACAAGCTTGTCGGAGTTCTCATTTCTAATTTTTCGGGAGTGGGCACCGGGGATGGACTCAGCACTCCTCTGGCACTGAGCTAGGTCCCCAGCCCTTTTTATTTTTATTCTGACAAGGGTCTGCCTCAGTTGTCCACCCTTGATTTGAGCTTGCCACCCTCCTACCTCAGCCTCCCTCAGGCTACCTCAGTGCTAGATTACAAGCGTGTACCACCGTGCCTGGCTCCATGTTTAAAAATTTAAGTTCATGTGTGATTTGAACTAAGAGAAGCAGAAAAATTGTTTGATTTAGAAGTGCCCGATAAATACATACGGGTGTTAAATGTAAGTGTGTTAAACCAAAGTGGTTCTCCTCGTGTACGACGGCGGCCGAGCTACCGCAGGCCTCCGCCGCCTCGTCCCGCTGGCCAGAGAGAAGCTGAAAGAGCTGCGGCATCGCTGCCAAGTTGCTCTTAATCTTTTGAAAAGCTACACTGTGCACATTTCTAGATCCTAAAAAATGAAAATCAGAACTTAATCACATTATTAGTGGTTTTTTAAAAATCTTTTTTGCACTGTTTTCCCTTCTTTTGTGTCGCTCGTCTCCTTGGTATAAAATGTGCTACATGAGAACGCAGCGTGTTCCTCCCCATCGGCCGATACTCATCAAACATCATGTATTTTATACCATTCATGTGAAAAAGCTAAGAAATTTTTCTCCTCTCGAATTAAAATAGTGCCTACATAATTGCCCTTAATATTAATATCTGTAGTGAAAAGAGGGGAATTGGATAGGAAAAGGAACCAGCAAAAAAATTTTGCCAAAATTATGCAGTTATTTGGTATTTAAGAGGATGTACTAGGGGCTTGGGGACTTAGCTCAGTGGTCAGAGCACTTGCCTTGCAAGTACAAGGCCCTGAATTCCATCCCCAGCACCAAAAACAAAAAACTTCAGTCCATCAAATTAAGTATTTTTAGAGATCACAAAACTTTTCATACTTACTGGCAAATACTTTCAGGCCTAGGCCCTCTTCAGTTGCTGTATCTGTTGTAGGTTCCCTGAGGCCAAGTCAGCCTGCATGTAGCACTCTTCCATCCCACGGTACCACCTTCGTTCAGTCGACAGTGACTGGCAGAGGTCACACATTCCCAAGTGGTGCCAGGATCCGAGTCAGACCCTGCCCCCGCACGGCCTGGCTCCCAGAAGTCCTCAGGTCTGGTGTGAATGCTGACCGCTGCTGAGTGCCCTCAGACTGGAAGTTTTCCTCTCCCCCACTCCATCTATTACTCTGCAGCGAAATAATAGTAAAGTGAATTGTTTTGAAATAAAATCAGATAGGCTAGTAGTGCTATATTTAGACAGGAGACTTTTTTCTTCATTTTAAAAGTGTTCACTGTTTGAAATTCTTTATTTACTTATTTTATTTTTTGGCGGGTGGGTGCTGGGGATCAAACTCAGGGCCTTGCACCTGCTAGGCAAGCACTCTACCACTTGAGCTAACTCCCCAACCCCTGAAGTTCTTTATTTTAAAGGAAAAATTGTTTAATCTGTGACTAGAGAATTTCTAAAGAAATATCAAAAAACTTTTAATATCACATCTAAGCAATTTTCTAATAGATTCACAGTCTCCGCCACTAGAAACAACAGGGAAAACATGCAGAAAACTTCAGAACAGACTGGAAAGCTTGCAAACCCTGGTAGAAGATTTGCAGCTGAAAAACCAAGGTACAGTGTGCATTTGTGGGAGGGTTTCTTTTTTATAACACTCACCTTCCCTTCAGGTTAAGCCTCCTATCTGTGGTCCTACTCAGAAGGTATTAAATTAGCAATTCAGAAGTCTCACTCAAACCCCATGAGTGGCCACGCCCTGGGGTAACTGCTGGGCCCCTGGCAGGCCCCGTTACCCCTGCTGTACTCTAACGGGGCAGTAATTCTGCCAGCTCGCCCTCAGCTAGGGCCGAGTGGTTTTTCATGTGGAACTTTGCCACACACGCTTTCTTGTCCCTGTTACCACTTCAGACAAGTGTTTGTATGATGGTTGCCAAGATAGAATTACAGTCCATAGCCAAAAAACAAACTAGTGGTATTTAGGTGACATGGAATGTAAATGAACATAGTGCTATAGGAGACCGTGCCACCCAAAGAATCACAAAATAGAAAGACAAGCCACTTCTAAAACTACTAAAGCTATTTGAATGGAAGCTGTTAGAATCCGCAGTGACCGGCAGCCCTTTGGCTTAAGTTCTGAGCACCGTGGATGTGGGAGAGCTACTGTGTTTTCTTCTTTTCTGACATAACTTCTTAATTCCTGGAGTCTTTCTTAGACTGGTACTAGAGTACTTCCGTTATTCTATCTTTCCATCCCTTAGAGAATGACTGTGAGTTGCTAGGTAAATGAGAATAAATATTTTTCTAAGAATAAATATTTATAAAATAAATTTAGTCTTCTTGCTAGTAATAGTTGCTGCACACTTCCTGTGTGTCGGGCCCTGTGGCTTTCTCCCTGGGGTCCTCACGGGGACCCTGGGTGGGTGCTGCTGTCACTGTAAGGTGGAATTGTGGACAGGAAGGGAAGGGCAATGTCAGCGTTGTGTGTCACACAAGGAGTACAAGCTGGGACTCGGTCCCTGTAATTTCTGACTCTAGAATCCACATTTTCTCAATTCACTAAGGTTATATAATTGCGTCATGTTTTTATTCAGAAAATTCCAAATCCTTTCTGATAACACCAGGTCCCTATGCATGTAAGGATTAAGAAAAATATTTCATCTTTAGTTTATTGTGAGGTGACTTGTACTCTTTTTTTTTTAATGGACCAAATCCATGCTTTTTTTTTTTAACGGACCAAATCCAGACTTTTACTCTTTAAGAAGTTGTATTTTTGTTTTTAATTCATACTTTGACATGTATTTCTGAGTTATCTGATCTGTGCCATCTTCTAATAATCCAAATGGAAGACACATTATATCTGCTTAAGATGTGTAAGTACTTTTGTGTTGGATGCAATGCCTGCGTGAAATGGTTCTTGGAAATTCTGAACAAATATTTTTGGAAAAAATTTCAGGAGCATTTATCAAAATGTAAAGCACAGGGCTTGGGGTGTATTGCAGCAATAAGAGTGTTCCCCCAGCATGTGCAAGACCCGGGTTTGTTGCCCAGCACCAGGAAAACAAAAACTCTCTTCACTCAAATTTCTTTGAGTTAGAAATCCCAATTTTAGCAGTTTATTTTACTAGAAATGATAGTAAAATGCACAAGGTCTGTATAAAAAGCATTTGCCATAGCATTATTTATAAAGAAAAATAAAGCAAACTTTAAAAAATTTATTTACTAATATTTTGGTGTATCTGTGTAATGAAATATTGTGCAGTCAGAACAAAACATGAGACAGATGTTGACATCTGGTTAAGTAAATAAAGCAAGCTACACATATCTGCATTTGTGTAAAGAAGAAAATGTGTGTGTGCATGCACAGAAACTCATCAAACTGTTTACAGAATGACCTCTGACCCCAGCAGACAAGGGAACGGAGACGAAGACCGACTTTTATCTCTCTCTGTACCCTCCAGGAGTGTTTGAATTATGTATTCTTTTATAATAATGATGCTTACCTGGTCTTACCCTGCTCATTTGAAACAACTGAAAAAGTAAATGTTTATCCTTAAATGTTCCCTAACACCAGTCTTTTAAAAAATATTCCACATTGTAATGTTTAAGAACTTCTCGAGTTCAAATGCATTTATTCTATTCTAACAAGCTGATCTTTTGAGAAGCACATAATCGAAATACATTTTGCTATCCTAACTTTATTTCATCACCATTTTTAGCAATGTCTTCAATGATCAGGAATCAAGAAAAGAGGATACAGAAAGTGAAGGACCAGGAAAAAATGTTACTGAAGTGACCTCACTTGCCTGTCTTTACAGAAGGATGATGCCCCATCCATTGTGATGTTACTTATAATTAGTGCCCTGTGTACTTTTTTTCTTTTTATGTGAAGATTTAATAAAAGATACCCTGTCTGGTAAACTGTTTTGGGAGTTTTGAAAGATGCTATCTTTGAATGCTTTCTTGTGAAAACTTTGAATAGTATTAGCTAGATTTGGAGGCATTCATACAGTGTAAGGTACTAATTGGTGCTAACTCCAATGTGTTAGAATAATTACGTTTCTTATTATGCTTACTGGTTCTGCTATAATAGTCACTTTTTCCCAGTTTAAAAACAATCCCAGGGTGAGGTTGGGGATTTAGCTCAGTGACAGAGTACTTGCCTAGCAGGTGCGAAGTCCTGAGTTTGATCCCAGAACTACTCCCCTCTCCCCCGCAAAAAAAAAAAAAAAAATCCCAGGGTAAAACTCCTTTCACATGAAGTGACGTGGTAGAATGCCCCAGCAGAAGGACAAATTCCAGCCTACTGACAGGGCATCTTTCTGTGACCCTGAACTGTTTATTCTGTTGATATCAGTGAAGGTAATCAGATAACAAAAGTTAGGGGCCCCAATCAGAACTCTTAGAAGTTTCTCTTTTGGCATAATAATAACAAAGAAAGAAAATATTTTTGTTACTCTTTAGCAAGTGCGTGGGTAACTTCTAGACTGAATTAACTCAGTCTGCCTTAATTAGATTTTAATAAATTAGGGAATTTTGTGTGTGAACCAAATACATGAAACAAGAAAATCAGACGCAGAAATGTTTCAGTTGTGCCAAAACATCAGGGACAACGTGACAAAAGACGACCTGTCCAAAAACACACGTGTTCCTGCTCCCTAGCACAGAATTGTCCCTGAGGAACCGAGGAACAGCTGCCCGGCTGGACGCTCTTCACCCCAGGCCCACCTCACGCCCCGCCGTGGTCCCCGACATAGTGGACATAGTGTGTGTCACTATCAGAGCGGCAGGGACTGAGTGCTGGGTGCACTTTCAGGGCCAAAGCTTGAACGGGCATTTGTCACTGATCTCTCACCAGCTGAACGCAGACAGGGAGGGTCCTCAGGGAGGGCACTACCACGGGGCAGAACAGAGCCTGGGGACGCCCACCGCTCCCTGGCCCACGAGCAAGACAGTGGCACGTAGGTGACCGGAGGCGACTGGGGCGGCTGTGTGCCCCAGGAAAGCCCTGTGCTGTGCTCGAAACAGTGACACTTTGAGCTCACCTGACTTTAAATGATGACCTTTTTAAATATAAATTTTAATACTCTGTATCTCTCAATAAGCTTTAGTGATGAATTAATTTTTACTTCCTCAGGTCATGATAAAGTGACTATGGATAAAGTTCTAAAGAGATTTTCATTGAAATTGTTTTACCTTTTACTCTCGTGGGAATGCTTGGCCCTTCTGCACCTTAGCCGTAGGCGCATCCGCAGAACTGTTGGTACCACACCAAGCCACCAGGAAGCACCTAGCAGTGATGTGAACTTAACAGACGAGTGCTGTGGGCAAAAACCGCCACACAGTTCTGTGAAGCACCTTCTCGTGCTATTTGTGGCTGGGTTGGTTCTTTTCAGCAAAGGCCAGATTACACATTGTTCTACCTCAGACACTACGCTTACTAAAGGCTATTTCAACATGTAAGATTCATTGTCATGGACAGGCATACTGAATTTCCCACCAAGCAAAGGTAGAATTTTTGGTTTTTATTTTTTGAGACTGTCTCATGACGCAGTTCAAGCCGGCCTGGAGTTTGTCACGGAGCCCAGACTGATTTCAAACTCATCATCCTCCTGCCTCAGTCTCCAAAGTGCTAGGATTAGAGGCGAAAAGTTTTAAAATAAATGCACAAACTTTTTCTCCAAAGGAAGGAGAACAGATTCTTCATACGACTTCATATGTAACTTCAGATGTTTGCTTTTTTTTGTCTGTTACTAGTGGAAGAAAATATCTATCAGTATTTTAGTTAACATCTAGACTTATGGTACTAAGATTTAGATAATTCAACATCCAACAGCTATTAAAACTCAGGTTTTATTCATTGTTCATTTATAATAAAGCTAAGTGTTTCTTCTCCAGGCAAAGACAGCCTTCTATATGACCATCCTGTACAAATCTGTCACCCGTGATAGCTACAGGTATGAAAGGAGAGGGAAGCAGGCGGCGGAAGGAACAGCTTCTACAGAACCTGTGTCGCAGCGGCCTGTGGGGGGAGGGGTGGCGAGCAGACGCCTCGCAGGTTCTGGTGGATCCCTCCTGGAGCCAGCTGGCCCCACAGCCTCCCCGTCTCCAGGAAGCAGCTCTCAGGCCACCTTGCTCAGCGCACACCCTGCCCCGATTCGTGTCCCCTTTCTTCTTGGGCTGCAGCCATGACTGACTTCCTTGATGACCAACTCTGATTAGGCTCCCTGTTTCTACATCAGCCTTAGATCATTAAGACAAGAATATACTTGTTTCCCTCAGACCATCCCTGGCCGGTAACCACCAGGGAGTCTCAGAGCTCTACTCCACGTCCTTACTAACCACCTCTAGTGACTATTTCCTTGTGGGGCTCACATTTTTAAATGTGAATGTGTATTCAGGAAAGAGTATTCAGCTGTTTTCTTCTGGGTCTTTTTTTTTTTTTTTTTTTTTGGAGGGGGAAGAGGGGAGGTGGGGAGGTGCGCAGGGGATGCGGGGGGGTGAGGCTGGCCTGGATCAAGATCCTCCCATCTCAGCCTACAGAGTAGCTGGGATGACAGGTGTGCACACCATGCCCAGTGTTTCTATTTCATCAGCTTCAAAACGGTCCTCAGCTGTTTCTAATGAGGCCTGCGTTACTCCCTCAGTCTAAGCAGCTCCTACAGGCTCCAGCTTGAACCTGTGCAGCTGCTTAGTTTCTGCGCTCCCTGGCTAGAGTCCACACCTGAAGCTCAGCCAGATCACTCCCCAGGAGGCCTGAGCCCTGAAGTAAGGAGACGCCTGAGCACAAATCAATGAGCCAGCATCACCGGAGAAGAAGTCCATGCCTGCCGGAAACACTATCTGCATACACAGATAATTCTGCACAGTACACAAAAGCCACTAGCAAATTTGCAACAGCTCTGATGGCTAAACTCAGAGTCACGCTGCCTTTATTTTAACTTTTTTTTTTTTTTTTTGGGTGCTGGGAATCGAACTCAGGGCCTTGTGCTTGCAAAGCAAGCACTCTAATCACTGAGCTAAATCCCGAGCCCCACGCTGCCTTTATTTTAAATTATTCAGTGTGTGCCACAACCTTGGCCTCTTCCACACACTGCTGCAGCTTCTCCAGCACCCTGCACACCACTTCAGTGAATCCCCCACCGCCCGTGAACCACCTTATCCTCGTGGCCGGTCGCTAGGAGTCTGTTGCTGCATTCTTCCCAGCGGGTAACTCCCCCCTTCTCTACCAGCACAAACTTCCACTCCACCAGCGTGTTTGCCGGCAGCAAGATGGAATGAGACCACAGCCCGTCCTTGTGATGGTGGAGCGGAACGTAAGCGGCCCACCTGCCAAGACTCTCGTGGTCTCCAGTTACCGCAATGAACTGCGCATCCGTGCTCGTGAGGTAGTGCACCTGGAACCTGATGCTAACTCGCTCAGACTCTGAAGACACTGCGGCTGCGCTTTTCCTTTTCCCATCCACTTCCCAGCCTCTTGCTTCCACAAGACTGCTCCTGCTGTTGTCCATTCCCCGGTTCAGGCTTAACCCGGAAGCCTCGAGGTTGCCACCCAAACCCACATCTCCCCAAGACGAGTGCCCAGACACCATTTCCCAGTCCTCGTGGCCAGCCGGGGCCTGAGTGTCCAAGTGTGCCGGGTTCCCTTTCTTAGCTCTGTCCGCTTGCGGGCTGCTAGATGGTAGCTTCTCCGCAAACCACGTGGCTGCGTTACCGGGGGCGTCTTGTCCTTTTCCCAATCTCCATTCTCCCACACAAGGCTCAAGGCTTTCATTTCCTGAAGCTTCGCTAGCTTTGGTCTCAGAAATCAAATGTCCATTGCTTTCTTGAAGATGATCTAAGGAACAAAAGGAAAAAGTAACAGCATTAAGCAGTTCACAAAAGGAAGAAGTTAGGCCGAGAGAGAGAGAGTACCATCGAGGGTTCTCCTGTGAATGTCTGCAGTCCATCAAGCCCCTCTCTACTGAAATAAGTGCATATTTAATTACCTGCTATGTTCCCTGCACTGTGCTCTAAGAACACGCAACAATAAAAGGCACCTCAGCAGCATCGTGCACCGGCACAAGTGGCAAGTGGTAAAGGCAGAAGTGTAAACCTGTCCTCACTCTCCCAGGGCCCGGGAGTGCTGGCGTGCAGCCAAATCGAGGTGCTGATGTCTCTCACCCAAACTGCTGTCCAGGCCTGGCGCTGGAGCTCAGGGGTGGAGGCCGGGGGCTCAAGCCGCAGCACAGAAACAAAAGAAGTCCAGCTGCGGGGCAAGGGGCTGTATGGCTCCCTACACACCAGAAGAGCGTCAGAGCTGTCTCTGTGGGCAACAGCAAGGGGAGCGGGGGCGCATGGTGTGTAGGGGGCGCTCACTGCTCCTTGCCAATCCCACATGTACCAGGGCCCCCTCTGAAAAAACAAAAGGCTTTCCCATCCCCTCCCACCCTGCACTTAAAAAAAAAAAAAAGAAGTTTTTCAAAGTTCAAATTCAGGTCCCCTAGAGACTGAGTTTCTCCCTCGGCCACAGCAGCAACGAGGAAGATGGAAACCTCCAAAGTCAATCATCGACGTGGCTATTTTGCCTTTTTTTAATGGTGGGGTTGAAAGTGAGACGCAAACAAATACTACTCTCGGTTCATAATTTTGAACCTGAAACATGAGGGTGCCTTCAGAAGAAATCAGTGAACTTTCGATCCATCCCACACCAGTCGCAGGAAAGGCAGAGGGCAGATTTTCATAGGGCTACAAAGGCTCGCCGCGCCACTAAAAATAAAGTCCACAGATGTCATCTCCACCGTGAGGCCGCTGTCCAAGAAGGGTGCGGGAAGGAGGGGTCTGGCGCCAGGGCGCTCTCTGCCCGGCCAACGGCCTCGGAAATGTCCAGGCTGAAACCACAGCAGCGCAGGGCCCCGCCCCACCCTGCGCTCTGGCTGCAGGGCGCGCAGCTGCGAACCCCGGGAGGGCGCAGAACCCCGGGCCGGAGTCCAAACTCAGCTCTGCCTGCCCGATGGCCGCGTCCGGGGAGCAGGAGGCGCTCGCTGCTCCGCCTTCCCAGCCCCACTCTAGCTCGGGGCGTGGGGACAAGAGAAGGAAGACGGGCGTCGCCGAGCGGTGTAGCTCAGGAGAGGTCGAGCGCGTCCCTGGCATGCGGGAAGCCTGACTTCCAGCGCCAGCCCTGCAAACACTTTTTAAAAGTTGCGGGACGCCCCCACACCGGAGCCCTGGTGCCCGGAGCGCACGCCGAGGGCGGACCCGGCCTGGCACTAGGGCCCGGGGCTGTCTCGGGCGAGCGCCAGCCGGGGTCGGCACCCGACACCGCCAGCGCGCCCGGCAGGTGGGGCCGAACCCGGGCCGGGGACGTACCTGAGGCGCCTCTCGCGTCCGCGGCCTCTCGGGGACCGGCGTCCTTGCCCGCGTCGCCGGGGCCGCCCCGCAGCAGCCACACGAGCAGCGCGCCCGCCAGCCCCCCGCCGACCAGCAGGGCGGACCAGACGGCGCCCATAGCGCGGACACACCCACCCCGCCCGCCGGCCACCCGGCTCGGCTCGGCTCGGGCCTGGGTTCGCCGGCGGAGACCCCGCTGCTCGGCCCGCGCCCTCGCTCCCGCTGTGCGGCAGCCGCGGCCCGGGTGCGGAGCTGGCGTCCTCCTGCGGACCGCCCCGGGCCCGCCCCTCGCACCGCCTCCCGGGCGCGGCCGCAGCCCGGCTCCCGCGGGAGGAGCAGAGCTGCGCCCGTGCTGTATAAATGCCACGCCTGTCGCCCACACCGGTCCCGCCGCCTCGCCGGCCTCTGAGGGCTTGGCTGCCGCGAAACGCGCGCCCGTCTGGCGGAACCGGGCGCCGTCCGGGGACGGAGTCCTGCAGATTAGTGCATTCGTAAAAACACCCACCCTCTATCAAACACTCGGTGTTCTAGATGTTTATATACGTGTTTCATTGACTCCTCACCAAACAGCAACCTTATGAACTCTGACACACGTTTCTCCCTCAATAATCCACGGCTGTGCTGCGGCGATAGCCTTGCACGCCCACCTCGAGCCGAGGGTCCCGCCTGCACCCCGCTCCTGAACTTGCCCCGCCCGAGCAATCCACGCCCAGCTGCTGAGGGCCTGCCTCGGAATAATTGCTGGCAAAGCTCCTTCTGGCGGGACAAATTCCGTTGCGTCCCTCGCTGGAAATAGCCCCCCCCGCTGGGGAGTCACGGGCTGGCCGTGGGGGGGGGGCTGGGGGGGTGCACGCACGCACAATAACAAAGTGGGAAGGATAGGAGATGCCTTGGGCAGCTCCTCTCGGGCCCCTAATGCACATCCCCATCCAAGTGGCCCCATCCCACTTCCTCCCCAAGTCTGCAAATCGCTCCCATTCTCCCCCTTCTCAGTAGGTGGCAACCATATCCTTCCCGCTGCTACCAACACAAATAGGCAATAAGCCCCCACAGGCTACTTTCCAACCATCAGGTCAGCCCTTTGCTCAGGACTCTCGACTGCTGGAGATCTTGAAGCAAAAACCTTTAGGACCCCGCAGCACCCGGGCTCATCTCCATCTTGCCCTCTGCAGCCTTGCTGGCTTCTTCACCTTGCATAGATTCTGTGTGCATCTTTCAGCACAAAGTAGAGATTCCCTTTTTGTCGAATAGATACCCTTTTTGTTGCTGTTCAAGTAATTAAGGATTCAATGATGCCCTTGGACACAAAGTATATCCAACCTATAGCCTGTATCCTTTATACCAAACCAGGAGACGTAAATGTTTCCCGGAGTTCTGTGAGCCATTCTAGCAAATCAGGGAACCTAGGAAAAGGTGTCAGACCCTTCCCCTCCCCCCGCCCCGATTTACAGGCAGAGGTAGGAAGTAGGGTAGACTGGAGTTGGGACTGGCCTTTAAGGTGGGCCAGTTTTGAGGAACTGAGCCCTTTAAATTGTGGGATCTGACACTAACTCAGATGAGTAGTGTTAGAATTGGATTCAGTTGTAGGACACCAACCTAGTGACCACGAAGAGTTGGGGAATTGCTTGGTGTGGGACCACCCCCCCCCGATTTGGGTGACCAGAAGTTTTGACAGTAGCAGAGAGTAAGTGGTATATTTCTTGCCCCTCTCCTTGTAATTCCCAGTACCCGGACACCATTCAGGCCTCACCTATGTCGGTCCAAACGACTACAATGGCTGCCTGTCATCAGCGCTGCCCTCTGCTCTGACTCCTGTCCCCTCTACTGCCACTCCTGATTTAATCTCCCTAAAGTACAGGCTGAGCAAGGTACCCCTGTCAACCAGGTTAAATTCAACCCCATCTTAGCCTTTGACATCTTCTCTGACACAGCCCTACCTACCAACTCCTCCAAGTCTTTATCATTTATCTGCCCTCCAGCCACACTGGAAGTCTGCCGAGACCTTCATGGTTGCTCAACCCATTTCCTAACAGCACTTCATACTGGAAACATCTCCCGAGCTCGTGAACCCACAGTGCATCCCTCATTTCTCAAATTGATGTGTCACTCTTTGAACTCTGAACACACACTGTAACTTTCTTAGAGAAAAAGATGAGGTTTCCCTTTATGGCAAACGTTTGGGGCTTTGAGGAAGTGGAGGGGTGCTGGGGATCCACCTCAGGGCCTTGTGCTTGCTCGGCAAGCACTCTACCACTGAGCTCAATCCCCAACCCCTAAAAGCATTTTTGTAGCTTGTCTCACTCCCACATTAGATCATGAACTGTTTGAGGGCCAGAGCTTATTCATTCTTCATATTCTCTGGAATGCCAATTCTATCATCGTTATGGTTTGTGTCTAGATGTACCCCCAAAGCCTCTCGTGGTAAGAGGTAGCTGGATCTAGAGTGTGTGATTACTAAATTAGTCCACTGACTGGTTTGGCATGGTTCTGCTGGGATCAAGGATGTGACGCTAGGATTAAGGGTATTAGGATTAAGGGTGGGAGTACCGTCCCCTCTAAAGCCAGATAGCCTGGATTAAGATATAAAATACAGGAAGAAGCTGGTTAGTCCCCTTTGCTTGCATTCCTTGCTTCCCTAGCTGCCTTCTGCCTGTCCACTATGCCACCCTGCCTTGGACTCAACTGATTGTGGACTGAAACCTCTACAAACTGTAAGCCAAATAAACCTTTCTTCCCCTAACTTTGGGTGTCGGGTATTTTGTCCCAGCAACGAGAGAAAAGTAATGTTATGGTTTGTGTCTAGATGTCTCCCCAAAGCCTCGTGTGGTAAGAGATAGCTGGATCTAGAGTGTGTGATTACTAAATTAATCCATTGATCGGTTTGGTGTGGTTCTGCTGGGATCAAGGATGTGACACTAAGATTAAGGGTATTAGGATTAAGGGTGGGAGTACCACCCCCTCTAAAGCCAGATAGCCTGGATTAAGATATAAGATACAGGAAGAAGCTGGTTAGTCCCCTTTGCTTGCATTCCTTACCTTGCTGACTTCTGCCTGTCTGCCATGCCACCTTGCCTGGGACCCAGCTGACTGTGGACTGAAACCTCTACAAACTGTGAGCCAAATAAACCTTTCTTCCCCTAACTTTGGGTGTCGGGTATTTTGTCCCAGCAATGAGAGAAAAGTAACTAACACAAGTAACTAAGACAATCATTGAATTGTTTGTTTTGGTTTTTTTTAATGTTTTTGTTTAGTGAATACTAATATCTGCCAGCACTCAGCTAAGAGCTTTATAGGGATTATCTGGTACAATGCCTTGCAGCGAGTAATCTCCCCAAGGCCATTCAGTTGATGAGTGACCAAACTGGGATTTGAACCCAGTATTCTGAACCCAAGACCCACACTCTGAAACTCAAGCTATATTGAATCCTGATGGCTGTTAAACCGTGTCCAAATTTCAAAACATACATTTGAGAAGTGAGTGTGCAAACTGGGGTGTGTGACACCACATAACCCTTTTGGGAGTATCCCAACACTTATGGTGACTTGTAGACATGCTCTTGGGTTGTGATTCTTCTCTCACAACCCCTGCCCCTTAGGGAAATGTGCACAGCACCCAGCACCTGTCTGCTGCCATCAGACCTTTGCCCCAGGACTCCACATAGCATTAGCCACAAGCAAAACCTCTCTGCAAAGCAGTCACGTTGGAGCCGCCCGGCTTCGGGTTTCATAGAGACATTTTCTGACCGCAAATGTTTGCAAACCTCTGACTCATCTGAGTTCTAGAATAGATGCCAGGCCAAGCTGCTGTGCTAAATGATGAAACCTTTAGAAGGGAAGAACCTGTGTTGGAAAAACTAGCTCACTGTATGGAGGAAAAAATAAATCTGGACTAGTACTTCGTACCACATAAAATGGTAGAGTCCTGATTCAATAAAGTCCTAAATGTAAATGTTAAAACTGCAAAGCTGGTAGAACAAAATCAAAGAACTATCATTGTGACATTGCCTAACATAGAAGGCAAAAAAAAAAAAAATCTGACATCATCGAAATAAGGCTATTTTGATGTGATGGGATCTGATGAAGTATGCCATAAATGAAGTTACCGGATAAATCCAGACCACAGGGAGATGTTTGTGTTGTCTAAAACTGGCAAGGAATTGATCTCCAGATATACAAAGAAAACAATATGAGAGCCAAATAAAAATGGACAAAGGTGCTCTTTCCTGGTGCCTGGACATAGCACTCATGAGAATGTTCAGCTGGATGAAAGTAACAGATAGAGAATGGTCCAAATCCCTGGAAATCAAATAAATGCAAATCAAAACAGTGATGTTGCACTGTTGTTTATCCATCAGAGAGGCAAATATTAGAAGGAAGATGTGGCACTCCTTTTGGGAAAGCAAACAGGTACAATTCGGAAGAATTTTATGAAATTGAATATGCATTGACCCCATGACCCAGCAATACCGTTCTCCAGCATGTACAGCCCGTGAAGCCACCCAGCCCCACACGGAGGGGAAACAGCTAAGAAAATGTGGCGGTGCCGTGAAATGCTGAGAGCGGCCTGCAGAGTGCCCAGGGTCCTACACGGGAGGGGCTGGGGATGTGTATTGATTGAAAGAATGAGCATCGAGAATGGTAGAGGGCTAAGAAGGCATTACCAAAATTATAGTAGATGAATGTCCAGATACCTCCCTCTCTCTTCCTTTCCCTTCCTTCTTCCCTCTCTCCCTCTTTCCCTCCCTTCCTTCTTTCCTTCTTCCCTTTCTATGGTTTAGTTCTAAAATGTCCCCCCAAATCCTCATATATTTGGAAGCTGATTGATCATGGGGTGCTATACTCCTCAGGGGATCAGTCCATGGATGAGTTCCTAGCTGAATGTGCTGCTCGGAGGTGGGCCTGGCTAGAGGTGGTCGCTGGGGTGTGAGCTGGAGGGACCGATTCTTGTCGCAGCTCCCTCCTCCTCTTTCTGCTTCCTGACGGCCATGGGTTGAGCACCTTTCCCTCTGCCATGCCCCTCTGCCATCCTGTTCCTCCCTGGGAGCAGCTGACCATGGCCTGAAACTGTGAGCCAAAGTAAAGCTCTTCTCCTTTCAATTGTGGGTGTTGGGTATTTTGTCAGAGTGACAGGAACGTGACTAAGACACCTTCCTTCCTTCCAGTCAATCGTTGTCATCTTGGGAGAAAATGAGGTAGATTAGGTTAGGATAGACCTAAGCAAAACCACAGTGAGGACAGTTTGGGATGTCACCTGCCTCCTGTTTCTCGTCTCCTTCCTCTTTTCAGTATTATTCTTTAACTGATCTACCCACCCAATCATGGCATCTTTAATGTTCTTTGTTAGCTGCTAAACTTTGTCAGAAAGAAAGCGGAAGTTTCATCAATACATTAGGGTGCGTTTTCTGATATTCAAAAGTAAACCTGGAAGGAGGACAAACCGAAAGAATGAATTTCTAATGGAAAAATGTCACACCCTTGGCACCTACCGAGGAGGACTTCTGGCCCAGCCTCCACCTGCATGTGCCGTCTGCCGGCTCCCTGCACGTGGAAGGCAAACCCCGGGGCTGCCACATGGAAGGGCCCAAGTCACAAAGAAACAGACAGAGCAAAATCATTTCTTAAATGTTCAAACTCACTAGTAATTAAAAAAATGCAAATGAAGACAAGATACGAATTTGCATCTATCAAACAGGTAAAGTTAATATTTTTTAAAAAATGAAACTGCTGGCAAAATGCTAAGGAAAAGGAACTCTTGTATTTGTCCTGTGAAAGAGTGGGAAGATACAAAACTAGGGAAATTCAGCTTTATATATCCAAAGCCTTAAGAAAACCAAAACAGGCTGGGCATGGCAGTACATGCCTGTAATCCTTGCCCTCTGGAGGCTGAGACAGGAGGATCACCAGGAGTTCAAGGTCAGCCTGAACTACATATGGAGACCCTCAAAAAACCAAGAAAAGAAAGAAAGAGAGAGAAAGAAAGAATGAATGAAAGGAAAAAAGGAAGGAAGAAAGAAAACAAAAAACAGAATAGACAACTGTATGTGTGTGTATTCACTCTTAACACAATAGTTCAACTTCTGGGAAGTTTAAGTGCATAGAGGCTAAGGGTGGTACATAGGGCAGCCCTTTCCTACAGAAAATAATAAGAACAATCCTGCCTACATCGATCTCGCCTACATTGAGAAACTGTACAGGCAGGGACGGCAAGGAAGAAGCGCAGTGCTTCTTAGGACCTCATCTCGGAAACCATGTGTCGCCACTTCCGCTGCGTTTTCATTCCTTCGAAGCTGTTGTTCCATGTGCCTCAGCCTCAGAAGAGGAGAATTAAGCTCCACCTTTTGAAGGAAAGTGAATCGAAGGATTTGTGAACATATTTTAAGACTGGGACACGCTTGTCATCTGGCCACAAGTTATTTACATTCCTCTCAGATACAAATTATGCTTAGAGAATCTCCCCAAACTCCATTCCTTATAGCATCAGCTTGGAATCCAGAAGGGTAGAACCTAAAGCAGGCTCAGGTGCAGAGATGAAGTAGGTGTGAGTCCTCAAGTAAAGTTACTCTAGCACATTTCCTTGCAATCTGAAGATCTGGGCGCTAGAGAGTGAGCTATCCATGCTCCGCAGAACCACCTGACATCCAGTCTGTCTCTACAGAGACACAGGTCATCACTGTAGACGCTGCTGTTCAAAGCGGGACTTGGGGCACACAGGAGTCACCCACTGTCGCACGGGCATTCTGAGAACTGAGCAAGGCCTCACCAGAAGTTCCTTGACCAGGAACTCTACCCAGCCCCTACCTGAGACTCATTCTCCACGGCCTCTGACTCCGCTCTGCCTCCCGGAGCCATCCCATCTACAGTGCAAGCCTCTCAGCCTGCTTCTGCCCACAGGCCACTGGAGAGCCAAAGCGTTCTTCATTTCATACTGTCTCTCCCCTTCTGGTCTAAGCCGGCCGTGTTTATACCAACATAATTCTTTGGAAAATTCTGCAGGTCTCCCATGAGTCTTACTGGGCCCACGCTGTCACTCAAAAACCAAGTCCCAGCCGGGCCTGGTGGCACGCACCAATGATCCTGGCTCTCTGGGAGGTGGAAGCACAAGGATCACAAGCCAAAGCCAGGCAAATTAGCAACTTAGTGAGACCCTGTGTCAAAATTAAAAAAAAACGAAAAGGGCTTGGATGTCGCTCAGTGCAAAGGCCTGAGGTCCAATCCCTGAGAGAAAGAGAAAAAGGCCCGGTCTCCAACTCTGTTTAAGATAAGCCCTTCTCTCCCTTGGGCTTCTGGTGAAGAGTCACCGTGGTCAGCTTCTCAGAGGCACCATGGCTGCGGGTGAGAACCTGTGGAAACTAAGGGGCCTTTTGTCTGGCTGAACAGGGCTTTGAAGGGCCTCTTTTGTTCTGGGTCCCGACAAAGGCTTTAACAATCACACTCCGGATTCGTCTTTACACCATGTTCTCGAAGTATCCTGGATTCGACCTCTGCCGTGAACTCTTTCTTAATTTAAACACCATTTGCCATCTGAGAACCTAGCAACTTTCAAAACCATAAAATTCTCATTCCTTTTAACTGTCCTTCTTTTAGCATATTTGTTCCTTCCTGCATTTTATTATAAGCAGCCAGTAGAAACTAGGTGGTACCTGCAGCATTTTATATGAAAATATTAGCTACCTCACCCAGTTCATTAAATGCATTTTCTACTTTCCACAGATGATGAAAATCAAACTAGTTTTCTCTGTTTTTATACCACAATTAATACAAAAGACATTTGTGATCAAATGTGTGGGAATCACACACACACACACACACACACACACACAACCAAGCAAGTAATTCTGCACTGAACACCAGCTGTGTGTCCTCTAATTCCAACCCACAGGTTGAGGGCTGTCCCTGAGTCGCCCCTGTCCATTTTAGATGCCACTCACAAGCCCCAGGAGGTTTTACTGGTCCCTCCACTGGACTGGCTATAAACTGGGGTTTAGGGGCTCAGTCCTGTGTGAGGCTCTGGGTCCAGGCCCCAGCACCAAAAATAAAAATAAAATAAAAATTTAATTTGCACTCACAGCTATTTCAGATCTCTTATGTGAAGATACAACACTGACCGGGAAAGAGTGAGTCCTGCCTGCTGAAATGGGAGCAGGTAGGAAGATGCAGATGGCTCTGTGTGCCCCAAACTTGCAGCCCTCTGCAGCTTCGCCATCAGGTCTTCCTTGGCAAGGCGCAAGGCTCCTCCTATGGGCACCCTCAACGTGAGAACGCCCCAGTGGCTGATGGGAACTTCACTTGAACTGCGCCACGTCCAAGTCTCCTTGCACCCATCCCACTTCCTTCTGCAAAGGTCAGACATGCATCACACTCTAATAGCTCCCCCCGCCTTCTCGTCCCTTCCCCTAACAGCTCACCAACATCAAGGCCCACCGCTTCTCAGCAAACCTGAACTGATGCAGTTTTCCACACCAGAGAAATTCTCCTTACACGCCATGGGGTGAGGCTTTCATGTCTTCCACATAGACCCTGTGATGATATGTGTGGAAATAGTTGTAGGGGGCTGGGAAAACCTGTTCTCTTACTCCTCACCCCTAACATCCCTCATTGGCCTTGACCCTTATAACCACGAATGTGCTAGAGACAAGTTGTACCATCTCGTAAAAGTCTATTGACATTCTTAGGAGTTTAGAGAGCTGCCTGGTAAACACAACCATTATTCAAGTTTAAGTTATCTATACTCACAGCTAAATAAATGAGGTGTAAAACAAAAGTAGTAACTCAAGGACCTACCACTTCCTAGGCATTTAACAACTTACTAATTATGCACTCAGGTTCTTCATGCCTCTTGTATCTGGGTGTGGGAAATACTGCATAATGGTGTGTCCCCACACTTCTTTTAGAATTCTGGAGGCCAGATTTACACTTGACCTTAGCCAAAAGGCTGAGGAGTGACAAGGAGGCCAGAATTAGACTTGCTGTTTCAGCTCATTTCTTTAGTAATTCGAGGAGCTGCCAGCTTTGAGCCTAGCACAAAGCAACAGGCACCTTCCTAGCTAGTCCAGGAGGCTGTGCCCTGCAAGCTGGGCCGTGTGCACACAGCGCTGGCAGCACACACAGCTGCCAATGGCGCTTTGGCATCCAGAAAGGAGCAGCGTGCAGGCCCTTACCGTTTTGCAGCCGAGCCACAAACTCAATATCTTGTACTGTTCTCCTTTTGAGAGGCAGATCTTAGCTTCTTGCCGGCACCAGTAAATACAGCAGCCTGACCATGAGACAGTAGGTAGCCGTGTGACAGATGTCCATAAAAAATAGACGGAGTTATCTGATCCGCCAAGCCATATGTCAGCTAACATTTAGGGTGTGCACAATGCACCAGGGTCCGTTCTAGGCACTGTAACACGTCCTCTAATCCTCGCCACATTTCTGGGAGATGGCACTCCAGTTATTGAGGTCACCCCTATTTCAAATGAGATGACTGAAGCAGAGAAGGGTGCAGAATTGACCCATGGTCGTATACCTAATGTGCGGCAGAGTGTGGTTAGACCCAGCCCCCCAGTCCCCCAGCTCCAAAGTACGTTTGTCTGATTACTAAATTGGATTGCTTCTCACGATGCAGTGGAAGTTTTCTATACAGTACAAGAGTGGACCTGAGCAGAAATTAAAAACACAAGAGATCGCATGGTGTTTCCGCTTCCGCCACACTGCCGCTTCTTCCTCAGCCTCCACCTGTGGCCTCTCGGGAGCTCTCGAAGTCCAGCTGATGGGGCAGATGACCACGTAATGGAACAGCACCAGCCACAAGTGGACAACAACTTTCCAGCCCAACTCAAGGGTGGCTCTGGGGATTAGCACAGAAGGGAACACTCCGGAAGGCAGAATTTCAGGCGTTTCCCTTTTATGGTTTGAATGTCTCCAGAAAGCTGATTTTGAGATTTAATTCCCATTGTGAGGTTTTGTTTTTCTTTTCAGAGGATGGAAATTTAATCTGTGCTATTTAGAGGTGAGTCAGGGAGGCAGCTGAGGTTAAATGAGGCCATAAGGATGGGGCCACAATTCAGCGGCACTGTGGCTTTACAAGAGAGATCTGAGCTAGTCCGCTCTGTCTCCCACGTGATGTCCTACATCACCCTGTGACTCTTCCGAACCCTCACTGAGAGGACTCACCTCAGCAAGAAGACCTCACCAGATGAAGCTCCCAGCCTTTGAACGGTGAGCTGAATAAACTTTATTCTTTATAAATTTCTCAGTCTGTGGTATTCAGTTATAGCAACAGAAAACAAACTCAAACGTATTTTGTTGACCACTGCCTCTGAAAAGAGAAGTCATCTGCAGCACAGGTGCCACCAGCTAATGGTCTGGAGCTGATGGTTTTAGCTCAGCATCCAGGACCCAGGAGGGCCAAGAACACAGGGCTGGTGACAGGGTTGCTCGAGGGAAGAGGCAGACAGGGCCGTATCAGCATGGATCCCTTCAGTTCTTTGCGATGCCCATCAGAAGGCCTCCACCATAGATGAAGCGCTCAGTAACCAGGAGAAAGGTTGGCCTGTCCTCTGCACATGTGCCCAGCGCTTCAGTGCTGCCCAGTGACCCAGGAGCAAGAAGGCCACGGAAGCAGCAACTTGACTTCCCCTCATCAAAGCCGATCTGGCTACTGCTTCTGCTGAACGTCTGGCTTTCCAGCAATTAAGCCAATCTGAAGTCCTTGATATGCATTAGGCTCGAATGTAACAAAGCCAGGAACAGCATGACCAGGAAAAGGCACAATCCTCTCCAGACCACTACTGCCAACGCCACCTGCTGCTCAGCACCTAAAAGCCAGAAGCCCAGGACAAAGTGCTAACCCTGCCCCAGCCGGCCTGGTAGAACGGGACGCTCCTCCCCGGCCTGCCTGGGTCAGCGCTCCCTTCGGCTTGCAAACCTGTGGCACTGTGACGCACTGAAACATTGATGGAGCATGGGAACGTGGTGTGGAGATTTCCGTCCTGTGTAGTAGAAAGGACCCTAGAAGGGGGTCACAGCACTGGTTGGGTGACTTCCTTTATGGAATGCTGCAGATCTCTTCTATTGCTGCGAAAGGAGCACCGATTTACCTTCACTGGAAGAGCAGCTTATTCTGGACTTGGATTTGCTGAGCTGTCCTAATCAATTTCTGCCACACTAACATTTATAGACTCGCCGAACACTTAGTCACCAAGCTGGTAGTCCCTGCAACATGGGTTCTCACTAAGAAACTAATTTTACAGGAAAAATGATACAGCAATGGTCTGATGCTGTGGTGACCCCATCACTCCCAGCTGTCTGGCCTCTTGAAAGGTTCAGTCCAGCGCATCTGCAGCTCCAGGGGGGAGAAGGCGCCTTCCAGAACGTAGCACCGTCCCCTCCAGGTCAGGGCTCTGTGCCCTCGGATTCAACCAAAGGCCGACTGAAAATATTCAAAACAATCGTGTCTGTTCTGACTTGTTTTTTTCTTGCCATTATTCCCCAAACACAATATAATAACTATTTGCATAGAATTTACATTGCATTCAGTATTATAAGTAATCTAGTGATGACTCAAAGTATAGGGCAGGATGTGTGTAGGTTATATGCAAATACTAGGCCCTTCAACACGAGGGGCTTGACCATCCATGGGTTTTGGTGTCCCCAGAGGATCCCAGAACCTACTCCACACGATGCTGAGGGATGACTGTATTTACTCCGAAACAGCAATCACCTGAACTCTTGCTCCCGTAGCCAAAATACATGGGACAGGCCCAAATGGCTGCAGGAGGAGCGCCTCCTTCAGTTCCACTTGCAAAATTGTCCTTTAGCCTCTGGACTGGGATCTGGTGATTTAAAAGCTTGGGAAAACAATAATAGTTCCTTGACTTAGAAGCTAGATGGCCACATGGTCACTGTGGACTCCTCGCACTACCTGAAACACTGGAAACAGAAAGAGCTATGTGGTGTCAATGAACAATGAATCATCACTAAGAAGTGTACATCGATTTACAGCAGAGTCACAGAAACCAGGGGACCCTGAGTCTAGCATCCAGCTTCAGACCCTTTGTGAATGAAGGACTTGGTCACACTGCCACTCACACACCTCATGTGAGAGTGTGAGACGGAGGTGCAGAACCCACAGTAGGGACCAGCAGGGTGACAATGTCCTGGTGGTGGCATCTGGCATCCAGCGCTGATGTGAG
>PVJO010009193.1:0-70909 GCA_004026905.1 Hystrix cristata
TGTTAGACCTTTGTCTGATGGATAGCTAGCAAAAATTTTTTCCCAGTCTGTGGGTTTTCGCCCTGCTCTGTTGGTGATTTCTTTTGCTGTGCAAAAGCTTTTTAATAGCATGTGGTCCCAAGCACTGATTCTTTGTATTGTTTCCTGTGCAGTCTGGGTTCTGTTCATAAATTTTTTTCCTACCCCTATGTCTTCGAGGATTCTTCTTATTCTGTTCTCCAGTAAATTTAGTATTTCTGTTTTAATGTTTAGATCTTTGATCCACTTTGATTTCAGTTTAGTACATGGTGAGAGACATATATCTAGTTTTAGTTTTCAACATGTGGTTAGCCAATTTTTCCAGCACCATTTGTTAAATAGGCTATCCTTTTTCCAGTGAGGGTGTTTGCCAATTTCTCTATTTTATGTGTCAGGATGATCTTGATGGCTCAAACAAGCCCCTCCTTGCAGCCTAATCTACAAATGCAATGAACACTTGAACAGAAAATGTAATTCCCTGGCACATCTGGTGTGGCTGCAAGACGCCAAACTCAGTTCTGCAGAGGTGGAAGGAACTGGAAGGAGCAGGGTGATGAGAAATAGTTTATATCAAACGACTTCCTACTTGAAGCTTGAGCCACATTTGGAATACCTACTGGGCAAGTTAACGAAAAGTTCTAGAATATTGTTCCTGTGCTAGAGGTGTCTGACAACTTCTGTACCCTGCTCTCTTGAGTCTCTGTAGGCAAGAGACCCTGTAGCCCTGGCTTCTGCCCTGCTGACCAGCCCAGAGTGGGTCTAACCCAGTCCTAGGCCACCAGCAGCCTGGGAATGGTGTGGTGGGCTGAGGGATACGAAGGGAATCCACCAGATCCCCCTAGCAGTCAGAATCCTGTACACACAGCCAGATGACTATGGGCATTAGAGCAAAAAAGATCATTTGGTGTAGGAGTCTGCGTAATTATGAACCAAGTAGCAAGGTTCTGAGAAAGTCAGCTGGCAGATATAGGGGTAGGAAAGAACCACGTAGGAGTTGAAGGGAAGGACAGGGGACGGCAGACAGATACACGGTAATGAGACGCACCTAGTCCTGGCTACCATGGAGACACCATCCCTCTGAGCATCACGAGACAGAAGAGAGGTGGAAAGGAGGAAGAGGAGGAAAAGGAAGAAGTGTAGGAACAGGAGCAAGAAGAGGAAGAAGGCAAAGAGGAGAAGAGAATGAAAAAACAGAGAAAGGAATACCTGCTCTGGTGCCCACCAACTGGCAGCTATTCCCAGTCAATTCCCTGGGCCTCTGGATCCTTACAACAACAGTAGCTACCCAGGCTTCTCCCAGACGCCAGCCAACATTTTTACTTCAGTGTGCTAGGTGGATTCCAAAAGGTGGCCTCTCAGGACTCATGCTGATCTTGAAGCAGGGACTCAGGGTAGGGACAGGTGCGTCTCCTTGATGCAAAGGACACTTTCTGGTAAAAGCCAGCTGCTAAGTAGTGAGGATGGATCACAGGCCCCAGCTGAGATCTGGCATGAGCTACAGACAAAACAGCAAAAAGCCCATCTGCTTCCCATCCTACAAACAAACCCTCACTGCAGACAGACTCAAGATGAGGATCCCAGATTAAATGCTGGACAAAGGAACCATGTATCAGATTACACATATGTTGCCATCAAATCCCAGAAAGAATCAGGGCTCAAATTCAGGGAGATAGAGGTCTCTGTAAAAGCTAATAAAACCTACAGACTTATTAATATTTAGGCGTGGTAAAGTCTGAAATTAGAAATTACCTTCAGAGAGGATTTATATAATCTCACAAACAAGAAAATCCCAGGAGGTGAGCAGAAGGAAAAATATTTCAAATGTAACTCTAATCTTTGAAGTGGACATGGCAATCAGTTAACTACTTCAGCTCTCTTGTGCAGGTACCTGGTGAAGGTGCACCACGCTATGTTTTCCAAGTAAAGGTGCCATCGATGCCTCTCTAACCAAGCCGTACATACCCGCCAAGGAAAACATTCCCTGGATGCTAAAGGAACTCAACCAGGCAGGAGCTTTCAGGAAAGCTCAGATCTCTTTCCTGAATTTTGAGTCCAAGTAACAAATTGCCTCCTGCAAGTTTCCATCTGGGACACTGCGGCCACTTCTAAATCGGTGGCACCATCCCCAACCAGCATGCCCTCATCTGCTCCTGAGATCAGTGAGTGGTATCAGTGAACATGGACCAGAATCACACTTATTGTTCCTGTACCTCCCATACCCCCAAAATACAGCCATCGAATAAGTAACAAAATCCTGTTGATGCGATCCCCACAATATCAAGTTGGTCTCTTCTTCCGGGCCTTGATCCTTGCTCACCTGGCTTGTGTCAAGATTAAAACAAGCAGCACCTTAACACACCTCTCCGTGACTCAAAAGGTGACACAACTAGTCCATGATTTCTGCAGGTAAGCAGCAGTGTTGGGGCTCACTGCAAAAGAATTTGTATGGCTCAATGCTACTTTTGCAAAATTTTTTTAACCATGTGAAGCAATATCATGCATATGGATGATGTTTATACATGCGGACGTTTGCAGTTGATACACAAAAATATGCATGAGGATGACATAAAAACTTCCAGACACTGATTATGCAGGAGAGATGGTTTGGTGCAGTACACAGAGCTTCAGTGTTATCTGTAACATATCACTTACGTGTTAAAAATATAGCAAGATATTAACATCTGTAAATCCGGGGGGTATCTAGATGTCTACTATGATTTGAATGTGACTCCTAAAAGTTCATGTTTCAAATTCATATGTTAGTAGTATTTGGAGACTGGCCTTTGAATGTAATTAGGATTACATGCGGTCAAAAGGGCAGGGCCTCCTTGATAGCATTAGAGTCTTTATAAGAAAGAGAAGAGAGCCCTAAGTAGCACACTTGATCTTTCTTACCATGTGATGCCCTCCAATGGTAGGAGATAGCAGGAAGGCCCTCAGCAGACCCAGGCAGATGCCAGCACTGTGCCCTTGGATGTCTGTGAGCCAAATAAACCTCTATCCTCTATAAGTTACTCAGTCTCAGATTCTTGGTTATAGCAACAGAAAATGGACTAAGACAATGTCTTATTTTTTTCTTTAAGACTTCTGTACATATGGTATATTTCACAATCAAGATATAAGCATTTAAAATAGATGTTATTGTTAATCAATGAAACTCACCCTGTCCAGGACTCCAAAGCTTGCACCCCTCCCACCACACTAGAGGCTTAGCTCTTGCCATCAAGTGGCTCAAAGGATCTCTTTCCTTTCAGCATACACTATACACTCTTACGTCTTAGGTTTAAGAAGAAAAGGGGCTGAGGTATCTTAAATTAAGCATGTCCCTGTCTTTCCCCAACTCAGAGGAAGGCCCCAAAGTAGGGAGCGGTGCACAGACAGGGATGGGGACATCATCCAACGTGTACACTGTCCCTTCCTGTGTTTTGGTTAACCTGGTGCCGGGTGAAGGTGACACCACAGACCCAGGAGTCCCCCTGACCTAAAACCTGGGTGAAGGTCACTTCCTAAAAAGCTTTCTTTCTCTGACTTATGAGGTCAAGGTCAAAGAAAATTGTTCCCAAAGCCTTAATGCCAACTGATTTCTTCGACACAACCAAAGTAGGCTTGCATTGAGCACCACACCACAGCAAGCCACCTCTCCTGCCTCGGAGCTGTGGGAAACACCTCCAGGAGGTCCCAGCTGAGCGACTAGGTCTCTAGTTCAATTTAAATTCCCATTAAAAACATCTGATCTAACTGATTAAAATTTAAATCTACTAACCTCATTTGGGGGGAGAAAAAGGAGAGTGCATGCTAAGTCAAGGGGCATTGCTGTCCGCGTGTCTCTGGTTGTTTACGGCTGTAGCTGGAGGCAGGTACATTTGCAGAACCGGTAGTAAGACATTTAGAGCTTGGATAGAAAGCTTTAGGAAAACAATTCAATCTAAGCAACAAACCCATGAGTCTACAATGGGGGGAGAGGCAGAATGTACAACTGCAGAATCGCACGCTCTTGTCCATCTTCTCTTGTAGCCGAGGAGCTGGGGGTATAGGAATGTTTTTAAGCCAATGGTAGTTTTCTGAGCTTGAGGTTGGAGTGGATACCAGGTAATTCTCCCCAGTAACAACCCTGATTCCCCACTGCAGACACACAGCTTTTCTGGGTACCATTTCCCCTCATCTACCAGGTGCCTGCCTATGACCTGGTACTTTTCAAAAATATAACTCTGTGGTCCTGCTCAACGTTGGCTTGCCCAGTGGCCAGCATCTGGTAAGTCTGAGTCAGTGGGCATCCTCCTGGGGAAGTGCGGATGGGTAGGGAAGTTAAACCCTCTCCGGGGAGACAGAAGTGAGCTGCACACCAGGCCTCCGGGGAAAGTGTGGAAACTGCTTCACGGAGCCCAGGCGCCAAGAAAAGAAAAAAGAAATCCTTGCAGACAGGACCAAGTGGGACAGCATGTGCTATCTTGGCAGGCTCTTGGTCCACGGTGCCAGTTATGTTTGAGCCCAGGTGCATGCTCGCCTTCCCTGTGAGTTCCAAGGACTGACCCATCCCTGCTACAGCCCGGACTGGTAAAGCTGGACTTCTGCCTCTTGCAACAAGAACAGTCCTGACAAGTATGCTTGTGACCAGATGCTTTGTTGATTTTCAGTCATTTTTAAAGTAGCAGCTTCTACCTTCTCCCCCACAAATAAAGAATTGGTCCTTTACACGGTTTTATAAATACAGATACTCCTTGACCTACAATAGAGTTGTGTCCTGATAAGCACATTATAAGTAGAAAACATTACAAGTCAAAATGCATTTAATAGCCCAATAGGCCCATTGTAAAGCTGAAAGTCTTAAGTCAAACCTGGGGGAATCACATGCATACAAGGATGAATCGCATTTTTTCCTTTAAGAGACACAGGCCATCGAGTGTACCTGGACCAAAAGTAGCGATGGAAGGAAGCGCTTCACTGCTGCTGTGATGTAGCCCCTCGAAAGGCTGGGGTTGGACTTGTAAAGTCATCTTGCAAATCTTTCTCTACGACTGGCCTCCTCTCTTCACTCCTGCAGCCTGTCCCTGCTGTCATAACCTGGACCCGAGCTCTTTGTATGATGGTGACGCACACCTCATGAGCCTCCTCCTACTGCCTGCTTCTTCTCTTTCTCGTACCAGGCAGGCTAGAAAGAAGGGACACAATAGGATGGGGGGTGCATGCTCTCTTTCTGAACCGCAGCCTGGAACTACAGGGGCTTTAGCTCGTGTGATGTGAACCCACTAGGACTCAAGATGAAGGAGGGCCAACCAGTCCCTCTTTTTTTCTGAACTACTATAAGGCAGAGATCCTCCTGTGAATTGTGGGGGGCAAGGTCCAGCATCCATGATGCCATCATGTCTGCGTGGGTCCTGGTAAAGTGGGGGCCAGCGAAGTCATGTGTACCAGCACGTCATCGGTACTGCCCTTTGCCCCCGTAAAAGAGCTATGCAGTACTCCCCACTTACTTGGCACCAGCGTTCATTGTATTTTTGATCACATTTCGTAAAGACATCAAAGAGGACTTCCAGAACTGCTGCAGAGAGTGGCAAGAATGAAAGGATACATATGTTTGATGTGAGGAGGAGTATTTTTGAGAATGACTATCTTTTACTATAATAAATTTTTAAAATTTAAACATTCAGCATGTATTTTGATCACACTGCATATGTACTCTGTTTTTTCCTGTATGTGCGAGGCTCTTTCCAACCCAGGCTTCTTTTCTGCAAGCTCTCTAGCTTGCCCTCCTACTATTCCCTCTTCTCCTCTGCCTAAAGTCTACCTACACTTAACTGAGCCCTCACGCCCAAACCTCTCCTGTGCCCTCGCACACACTGGACAGCTTTTCTGGACACACCCAAGCGAAGTTAGCTGCCAGCTCTCTGTATTTTGGGATCTCACTGCCTGACCTCTTTGGATGGTGCTATTCCTCAAGGCTCCCACCCACCTGGAACCTGACCTTCTCAAAGGCGGAACACAAGGCATCAAACGGATACTCAGTCAATACACACAGTGAGTTAAGAGTGACAAAGAGCACACACAAACCACGAAGCACTGTGGGCTCCTGGAAAGAGCGTCTCAGGTTCTACCCAGGTCCTCAGACACCTGCCACCGATCGGCCCATCTTCCCACCCAGAGTCAGGGGCCAAGTTCTCACACCAGCTTCTGGGAAGTGACTTTCAGGTCCGTGACTACCCAAGGACATATTTTAATAAAAAATAAAACGACAGTTGCAAACCTTTAAAAATGTACTTTACAGCTGATTTCCTTTCCTTTTAATACAGCTACCGAGAATATGGTTCTGTCTTAGGAGCCGAGAGGTAAAAACACAGACAGGAGGTAGAAAGGGAGACAAAAGGAAACAACCTCATCTGCTTGCTTCTGAAGGCTAAAATTCAACAAGAATGAAAAAGTATTTTATTCCAAGATTAGAGGTAAGCTCTACAATGCAAATCTCTGTGAATTTCAGCAGTGAAGCAGAAATAATTTACATTACAGAATAATTTAAAGTTGGTGCAGCCCTTGATTTGTGTGTGAGCGCGCGCGTGCACGCGCGTGTGTGTGTGTGTGTTTATGGTCCTTGCCGTGTTTCACTCAAGCCTCACAGGGGTCTGGAAGACTTTGAGGAGTAATCAATCTCCAGGCTGGTCCACCCCTGTCACTTCCTTCTCAAATGCTTAACCCCTCCAGGAAGAAAAAACAGTGCTCAGTTATTATAGTGGGAATAAAAAAGGCAGCCTCACTCTATTGTCTCTGGCCTGATTTGTGTTCCACAATGGATCAGGGACAATAAAAGGAGGGAGTCTCCATCTTCTGATATACAGGTTAGCAGTCTCAATCCAGAAACCCAAAATTCAAAATGCTCCGAAATTTGAAACGTCACTGCTCAGAAAGTTCCAGATTTTGGAGCACTTCTAATTTCAGCTTTTTAGAATAAGGATAATCAACCAGTCAAGTCTTTGCAAATATTAAAAAACAAAACAAAACAAAACAAAACAAAACAAAAAAGCACCCAAGCATTTCAGGGAAGGACTACACAACTTGTACTGGGCATTTGAGGTTAAAATGGTTCTTTAATAATCAGGATTTTTCAAGTTAATCTATCTCTGCAGCTTCCCCATGCTGAGAGTGGACACCTTCCCCTCCCCCATGCACCCTGGGCACCAAGGAGGTTTTTCTTCAATAGAACCGGGCTTTCAACATTTCCTGGGCCCTCTGTGGGCAGACACCCAGATAAATCTACGTAGAGGTATTTCCTGGGTTTTGAGCTAGCCTGTCTATAAAGTGGAGAGCGTCTGTGTGATTGATCAGGAGATAGACTAGCTTCCCTGCCGATTTGGCTAAATGTGAACAAATTCAACTGTCCATTTTTATGGGTTTTTCATATATTTTCAATGGAGGGTAGAACAAATCCAGATAGTTGGGGCACCAACTCAGCCCCAGCCCCACTCCTGGCTCTACACTTATTCTTGACTTCATCTGGTAAAAGTTACAGTTCGCCTAGGTCAGTGGTGGCAAACCTATGGCAAGTACGTTATTTGCTTTCCTTTTAAGACAAAAGATGCTAATGTCTGAGTTGTTCTTTCTAAACTAAAACCTTAGTATTCAGGTTTAATTGCAGTGCTGGCACTTTGTGATAAGCAAGTCGGTTTGGGGTTACAGTTTGGGTACTCAGGTCTCTGAAAAGTTCACTATCACACACACAGGACAACGGTTGAGTGACTGCACAGAAAGGCTGCACTTGAGTATGCCTGCAAGTGATTCTAGAACCTGCCTGCCTGGGAGTTTGGAAGAGGGAAGGATATTAACAAGCATATTATTGTCTCTAAACAGTTTGGTCTCTGTTCTAAAGAAAGAAATCAGAAAGTTTGTCAGGCTAAAAGGTAGTAAGGAAAGTGCCATCAGTCCTGTTTTTTCAACTTGATGGCAAATTTCTCATCTACAAATACGGGGTAATGTCACTTTACAGTTCTATGAGACACCTACTACATGCAAAGTGCTGAGAACTGGCAATAATAAAATGTATGTAAAAGCTGTTTAAAATGTGGTGCTAATACTGCCCCCAAAGCATCAGATGGAAGAAGCTAGAAAAAGGAGTCCTCAGGTAGCTAGAATCTTCACCTCATGGCTCTGTTTGAACCAATGCCCAAGCCCCTACAGATCTGCCAGTCTGGACCAGCTAGTTAGTATGCTTCCCTGTTTCCCAGCACTTTTGTTTTTCAGGACTTTCTCAGCCTCAGCACTGGAGCTTTCTGCCATTTAATGAATGCCTCTTAAAAGACCCTAGGGAACCACCAGGCAATCTGCAAAAACAAGAAGGCCTTTGACATGACCCCCTTTCTGCTTCAGGAGGGCAGGAGGCCTTCAAATTGTAAAGCAGGTTTCTCTTTTTCCCAATGCAAATTCAGTCACTTATGGATAACGATGCCCTTTAATCTACTCTGATTGACACGGCCTGAAAGCAACAAAGCCCACCAGCTACGCAACTGTGTTCAGGCAAGAGGCTGGAAGGCTGAAAACAGACTGCTGCAACCCAAATGTATCAACAGACTCCTCCAGGAGCTTCCCGTTACCAGCTCTATCCGGACAGTAATCACAGAAAACAGACTGGTGAGAGGCAAAGAGAAAGTTGTCATGAAGAAAGGTTAGAAAGATTAAGAGGTCGTCTTGGCAAAATTTAAGTTGCTTTTTTTTAGGGGACTCCCCAAAGGATCAGGGAATGGTGGCTGGAACAGCCTTGACCCAAGAGCTTCTCCCTTTACAGAATCTAAGGAATAGATGGTACCCCGATGGGCTTCGGCCAGAGGGTAACCATCAAAGCATTTCATCAAAGAGGAGAACTAAATCCTCTACAGGACCCTCATGCTGCAGTCTGCAGGGAAGTCTGGAACACTGGGATGGGTGCTGTCTTAGTGAAGAGCAGCAAGGCCCCATGATAGGTGGGTGTGATGGGCGATATGAGGCTTCTCCTGACTATTCAAAGGAGGCCCCAAAGGCCAAGAGCTGAATGACAGTCATGTTCCCCCAAGATAGCAGCCTGCCCTCCTCTAGTAGAGGCGAAGGTGCAATAGGCTCATGGAACTGGTATAGGTGGCTGCCTCCCTAGTAGGGAGGATGTTCTTGGGATCTGTTGGCTCGGCCCCCAATTATACCTAACTGGTTAAGGAGGGCCTGTAGGGGGACACTTGAAGAACTTCACTGTGACCATGGGAATTTCTAGGGAACACGGACTAAGGTGAAACCCAAGCTTTGAGGGGTCTCCTGATCACAGACTGGAGCTGCTGGAGGAGAAGTCTAGAGCAGGACCAGTCTCCGGAATGGCTAGCACCTCCAGTTTCTCAAGGGAAGTGAGCACTGGGTTTCCCTCGGTGCAGGTGTGGACTACACAGAGGGGTGCTCAACTGGGTTCCCAGGGGCCAGGGCTTGGACCACAGAGGCCACAGGGACAATGGGCAGCTAGACACCAAAAGCTGAGAGGGAGTCACACCATCAAGCTGAGAACACAAAACACTGCAGGGAGGTGATCCATGGGGTTGGGGGTGTGACATGGCTCCTTTATAGTTCTAGGTGGTGATAATGTGGGAGATGCCAGTCTTATTCAGGGAAGAACTTTCCTACCCTTTATCTTGACCTTTCCTCACTTTGTCCCTGGAGGAATTCTCAGCAGCCCAGTTTTGGGGGATAGGAAGATGGTAGAGAGGATGAGGAGCTGGCTTACAAAGCCGCGAGGGTGACCACCCCTCACCCTACCCTGCTTCCAGCTTCTCGGGTGAAGCAGCACTCGGCCACAGAGGGAAGGAGCTTAACTTGAAATGGTACTCAGAGTTTCCATTATTAAACTAAAGTGGATCTTTAATTACTGCACTGGGATTGTTCTTGGAACTAAAGTAATAGAAGGATTTTTCTTTACTGTTTTAAGAGTTACAGGGCCTGCCCAAAATTGTATCCAAGGCATAGAGAATAACAACTTCACAAATTAAGGGTTCAGATGTTTTTTTTTCTTGTAGTCTATGAAATCTCATTCTTTCAATCTAATAATACAGTGTGTCTTTAGGTGTTAGATGGATGACCATTTAACATTTCAAGTTATATGAATCTATAGGGATTTAGAAAAATACGACATACATATGTGCGTTCATGAATATTATTTAGGACAAACCTAAAATGGTTAATTTTTAGAGTCCATCAACAGCAGCATTTAACAGCCCAGGTGGGTATGGATTTGGGGTAGAATGACTGAGAACTGGAAGCTGATGCCTAAAAGCAGCACTGGTGGGGACAGCCACATCTAATAGGTGAGGACAAGGAGAGGAAGACTCCCTCATTACACCAAGCCTGGCAGTGTCAATGCTGTGCTAAGACCCCGGGGTCGTGCCCTTTCCTCAGCAGACCTGGATCAGGGTCAGAGGGCAGGAGAGAGAAAGGCAGATGACCAGGGGTGAAGTGCTGCGAGCGGCATGCGCTTTATCAGGGAGTTCCTTGATGATTTGAAGGTCCATTAGCCATTAAGTCCGTGATTTTCATTTCTGATGTAATTACCACCTTCTCTGCTTTCTGTGGCGCTCACCAAGGAGTCTGCAAAGGCAAGGAGGCAGAGTGGCCACCAGGTCCCCAGTGCTACCCGCACAGTGGCCCTCTCTCTTCCACTGAAGAGACCCCAGGACTGACCCTCTGTTTCAAGACTGGGCCACTCTGGAACACTCTCTTATCTAGAGCTTCCCCAAAGAATCTGGCTGATCTCTGTCTGAAAAACATCAGCACACCTGCAGCATCCAGCATCCAAAGGGGATCATTTTTAACACCCTCCCTCCTTAGATCCAAGATTAATTTCAGTAATAACCATGGGATGAAATTAATCATGTCCAGGATAGAAATGCAGTGAACATTTTTTCTGAACTTTGAATCCACAACTACATCGATAAAGTAAATAAAAAAAAACTATATATAAAATTAGAAAGTAATAGGTTAATACTTTTATTTTAATACAGTTCTTTATAAAAAGGGAGCAAAAAACCCCATACCTTTCTGTCTATGTTGCTCTCTTTTAGCCAAGAGTAGAGAATAATACTACGTCTTCTATTTTCCAGTGTTAACTGTATATCTGTCAGTGGCTCCACCAAAATTAATACCCTTCATATAATCACATTAATGGACACCACTGGCAGATTTGTCAACCTGTCTTTACTTACAGTTTACTGAAGAGGATTTTTATTTCAAAAAGTTTCTTTCAAATGTAGTGAGGTATACAAATCCGTCACAAAATGACTGCCAGAACACAACATCAAATCTGTTTATTTTTGCATGCCAGGATGAAAAGTAATTGCTTTCTTGCAATTTCCAACTTTTTCACATGTTAATTATCTTACAACTTGGGAAAAGAAGATAAAATCTGTCTCCAAAGTTACATTTGGCAGTCTTAAGCAGCACGTTTCACGCGTAGTGATTACGTAAAAATCTGGGAGGTGGGATCATGGAGAAGGCCCATTTTGCTGGGAAACCAACAAGGAAATTTAGGGTTTGAGCCAGGCCTCCTTCTGCAGGACAGTACACATCTTTGTTTCATTGCAAAGGGAAGAGGGCATCCCACAGGCCTCACCCGCCAGCCTCTCACAGCCAGGAGCAAAAATGGCACCATGAGTTGGATGCCTCACACACAATAGGTGGGCGTTTACACTCCGCCAAGTGTGCACATGCTTCTTGGATCCTTCAGAGGCAGCAGGTGGGGTGGGGCACTGGGACTGGGTCCAATTCATTTGATTCTGAATTACATAAAACACAGACCAAGCCATTGCAAAATGGAGAAACAGCAACCTGCAGTCTGGGGCTGAAAGAATTTCAGTTCATTGCTTAATTTACTGTAAAAGAATTAATCTTGTGATTCTATAACAGTATTTGGAGGTGTCTTTCTCTTTGGAGCCCAAATTAATAAGAAATAGTACCTCTCTAGGGCTACCAGGATGGCCAGAGACTCAGGCAGGTCACAAACATGTCCTCTGGTCACAGATCATGGCCACAGAGACTGCTGGTGAGAAAGAGAGGCTCAAAATGAGACGCAATTTAATGTGCCAGGAAGCCCTGGCTGTCGTAATGACTATGCTTAGGGTAAACGGCACTGCTTTAGAAAGAGCGGGGGCTTTCTGAAGACCTTCATGCTTTGTGGCTCGTACAGCAACCCCACAGAATGGATGGTGCTGACTGGAAGGCAGAGTGAGGAGAGGCAGCAGCCGGTCTGTCTGTATACATACAGCTCTTGCGCAGGCAGGCCTGGCCCCAGCCCCACTCAGGACGGATGTAAGTGTCCCTTTCTGGGACCTGTCCACGTGTCTGTAACACTTAGCAGGCAGTTGGTCTCAAAACTGAAACAACTTGAGTTTTTATACCAGTCCTGTGACTAACTTCTTGTGGGATCTGGGCAAGTGGCCAAGTTTCAGTTTTCTTATCTGTAAGAGTAGACTGTTAAAACTGCCCTATTATCTCAAGGGGGTGTTCGCAGAAACAAATGCAATTTTTAGAACTATTATGATGTGATGGGGCCACAAGTCCCATAACCACATTGTCTCTCTCTTTACTTCTCTCTCGTATGCACACACTCCTGATGGGCATCTAGAAGAGCTCGGTCAACACTGTTTTGGTCGACAGAGGCAGGCCACTGAGCGAACACAGCAGTGCACCTTCATATGCTCCAGGCAGACCCTGCCCTCACCAGAACACCTTTGGTCCTTGATGCTGAGCTCCCTGACCCGGGGCTCCCCACTTGTGTGCTGGGGGAGGGCGCAGGCTCACTTCCATTGCACCAAGCAGCCACAGTGAGTTTCTAGCTTCAAGCTTGAGTGCGTAAGCGCTGAGCTTGTTAAATTTCCTCTCCAAGGCACTCTGCCCAGCGCCATGTGCATTAGTACCCACGGCTTCACGATGATGGATGTGTCAGCTGGTAATAATGTGCATAATCTCTCCCCTCAGAATACCAAGTGTCAACACGTCGTTGTTGTAGGCTGGGACCTGACATGTGACAAACCAGGCCATTTAAAACACAAATCTCTCTCGGGCTCCTTCTTTCCCTGTTCTATCGAAATAGGAACTACCTTCCAAATCCCAGGCACAATTTCTCTGTGCTATTGACGTGTACGGGTGGAGACCCCGACCGAGCACAATACTGAGAGTTCCCTTCTAAGGGCAGCTGACAAGTAGGCTTTAGTGGAAGGGCTGATTTAAAGAGGGAAGCTAAAAATACCCACCCTCTTCCACTGCTTGAAATAAATCATATGCCTCTCGAAAATTCCTTGATTCAGTCCTGATTTCCTGAAATCATGAAGATAGCAGAATAAAAGTGATCAGCCTAATTAGAGCGCATTCCAATCCAAAATGCTGCCAATAAATATATTCAGAAAGGAAAAGCAGCTAAAGTGTCTTAATTTAGAAGCAGCAGTTTGAAAACAGGAACAACTAAAATATACTGGGAAAGAAAAGCTGAGGTCTCACCCCTGTCAGTCATGTTGAAAAAATCTCTCCCTGGCTTTCTATAGCCTCCCCACAGAATCCACACCCCACCCATCCCCTCTATTTCTTGGGCACCACATGAGTTCTGAAGCTCTGCTCCAATACCAGCACCAACCTACTATGTCTAGGGAGGAATGAGAAGATGGGTGCAGATCTGCAGCCAGAAAATTGACCTTTGAGACTCGGTGCTACTTTTGGCTATGCATTCTTGCGGAGTGGTTTCACCTACCTGACCCCAGATTCTTCAGGTGATAATCATCCTCTCTTCTGGGGAGCCCCAGAGGACCATAAGGGATGGTAAGGACAAGTGACTCCAACCACACAGGATTCTTCTATGACTTCTCAAGCCTTTCTCCTCTATCCCACGTCCACAGCTGTTATGAACTGTGTGTCCCCATAAAATCCACATGGTGAGATCCTAAACCCCAAGGTAGGACCTTTGGAGTCAAACGGGTCATGGGAATCAAGCCCTGCCGGAGGGATTAGTGCCCTTGTAAAAAGAGATCAGAGATCATGAGGAAGTAGGTTGTTTACAAAGCACAAGCAGGCCGCACCAGGACCCAACCATGTTGGCACCCTGATCATGGACTTCTAGCCTCCAGAACTGTAAAAAGAATACCTGTTATTCATAAGCCGCCTGGTCTATGGTACTTTGTGACAGTGGCTGGAGTTGATTAAGCCAAGGGGTAACTGTGTTTGCCAGTCTTGGTTCAAAAGATGCTCTGCTGCTTTCCCACGCCACCCTGCCACTGCCACCCCAGGCAGTCCCCCGGGAGCCGAGCAGCACTTTACTCCCGACACTTTCCTCCAGCAGATCGCATTGCTCCAACTTTCTCAGCACCACTACGCTTTCAGGCAATGAACTCCTGGTCCTCTAGTGATCGATGTCTCCTACCTTGTTAAACACTGCCCCAGAGTACAGCCTGGTGCTCTCTGTTAGTTGATTCCAAGCTTTGGGAAGAAGGACCCTGTCACACCCATCTGTGATTATTAATCTGATTGCTGCTCAGTTCCAGGGGCAAGGACCTAGTCAGATCTATCTGTGATCACTTGTCTAGATCATCAGCATCTGAAAGGATTCAATACACACTTGCCACACGGCAGAGCCAGATGTCCAAGAAACAAAGACCCTGAGGGTTTGAAACAAGGCAAGGAGTAAATGATGTTTATCCAGTGAAAGAAGTCACATAGAGGTGGAAGGTTGTCCACTCCAACAGAGATGAGGGCCCAGATAACCTGATATTTTAAAGGAACACTGCAGCAACTATTTTAGCAAAAACCAAAGGCCACTATATAATATTCAAGTTTTTCCTAGTGGGGAGAAGGGTAGGTGTTCACATACTAAAATGCCTGCCATGTAACTTAAACTTGTGTTCACTGATACCCCAGACACCTCCATGCAAATACTAGGAGTAGGGGCAAGTTAAAGTCCTTTAAGAAATTCTAAATTTAAAATAACAATGTTCTTTCATGTGATTCAAATAAAACTTAATTTTTGAAAACAAAACAAACTTATAAACTGAAATAAAAATGTCTTTCGACATTTTCTGATTTTAAAAATTAACTGACACTGAATTTTTCTTTTAGTGTCTGGTTTATTTGGAGGATATTGTTGCTATGCAGGAAGATCACAGTGACTAATCTAAGCCATGAAGTCCAAAGTAGGATGCACAAGAGAATTCCCAGGGATCACACACAAAGAAAATGTTTCTTTATAGTTCTCATCATTTTAATAATGAGGCCTATGTTGCACTAGTACTACATATTCTTATCAATATAACATCCACATATTAGGAAGTCATGCTCACCATTTTTTCATTGGCATGGCTGCAACTAGCAAAAAGAAACTAAAGACCAAGCGGCAATGCAGAGTCCTGAACAGAAGCTTGCAAATAACCACTGGCCTACAGTGAAGTGGCCGAGTCAAATTCTCTTGGTATAAATTTCTCCTCATGGAAATGGCTGGAAAAAACTGATGAAACCCCACCATGCTTCACCTGTTCTGGTATCTGCTCTTCTCAGTTTAGCAAGAGTAACTGTAAAAGGGGAACAAGGGTGTTTGGCAGAATGTGGGGAAAAAGCATGAACAAGTTCATTATAAAAGTTCAAAAGAGGTGGCATTTGGTTTCTTCTGACCTTGACAGAATTTCTGAGCTCAGAACTACATACTTAGTCTCCAAGAGTCACACACCCTACTCAGGAAAAACATGAATACTCTAAATTTATTACAGCAGCAGCTTGTCGTAACTCACATTAGTTCTGATTCCAAATTTGTTCAGGTCACCTTCACACACCATTAGCTCAGTTATCCACCAAGCCATTAGACACCATATGTGCATGACTGCAGGCTTCCGGGTCTCCAGGAAAATTAATCACCAAAAACCTGTCTAGCTGGTTGTCGGATGGCTCAGCTGGTGGAGCACATGGAGGCAGCACAGAGGCTGAGGCTATACTCAGAGAAATTAAAGTGAGATCGCTTTCCTTCAAAACAGCAGCGGAGCTGGGAAGCAGAAGGCGCAAGCTCACTGCAGATGTTGTCCGGGTCTGCTTCCCGGAAGGACTTCGCAGATGGTCCTCGACTTAGCATCTATAGGCTAAATTTACCAGTCAGTATGGCATCAGTAAGAATGACTGCAACACACTGAACAACAATGAATATATTTAAATTAAGTGAGCTCATAAAGACACCTGCACTGTACGACTAGCAGGTACTAACAAATGAACGGGTGCAAGTGATGATTCCTAATGACTGCCACCATTAAGAAAAGCAGCCGGGTGCGGTGGCACATGCCTGTAATTCCAGCTGTGTGGAAGGCTGAGGCAGGAGGATTGCAAGGTCGAGCCCATCCTGGAAAACTCAGCATCTTAGTGAGACCCTGTCTCAAAAGAAAAAAAAAAAAAAAAAGAGGCTGAGGATGTAGTTCAGTGTGAAAAGGCCCTGGGTTCAATCCCCAGTACCATTTAAATGACAGAGAGAGAGAGAGAGAGGATCGAGACATTATGTACTTGAAGATATTACTACAAAGTAGCCTTGCAAAAAAAATCAACCCTAAATTTGATCAAGCAGCTATATCTTATCTACCAATCTCAAAAAATACAGCAGGGAGAGAAAAATGGCAAATCACATCAGGGGTATGTAATTATAAAGTTCAGACTGTGGGAGACTCTGCAGGATAAGTAACCTAGTTTCTTCAACAAATAAACTTCCATTAAAAGAGATTAAAGGAATATACTCAATCATAACATGTGCATCTTATTTGCATACTGATTTGAATAAAATAAACTGAGATGATCTAAGAAATGTTTACACTGACTGCATATTTTAATAACTCACTGTTAATTAAGTTTAGTTGTGATGATTGTACTGTGGATTTAAAAAAAACATGGTTATATTTTAGAGATACATGCTACAATACTTAAGGATCAACGAGTAAGATGTCTTGAATTTACTTCAAAATAATCTAGGGGATGGATAGGGGATAAAGATAAACCTTGAGTAGCAGTGAGTTGATAACTTATGAAGCTGGGTGACAGCTATCTGGGGACTCATTGTGCTATTCTGTTATTAAAAATTTTCCATGAGAAAACTGAAAGAAAAAGTTACTTTATTTTGAAAGTGGAGAGAACGAACCCTTTTTGGTTGTCCCTGTTTTGGGGGGAAAGAGTAGGCACCCTTTGAGTTTCAGGTGCCTCTAATCTCACATTTAGTTCGGTGGGACCCTTTGGGTATCTTTCATGCATCCCTCTAAAATCCAAGGCTCTGCCCCCATCCAGGCAGGTTGGTGATGTTGGAGTCTTACTCGTTTCTCATGGGCGGGACCCAGGTGATTACAGAATTATATGTGCAAAGCAACCCAGTTCTTCTGCCTGGAGGTGAGTTTCCACTCCCTGCCTTGTGTTCTGGAGCTCTTGGAACACATCTGGATACTCAACCCTCTGTAGCTGTGAGAGGGAAGCTTCCTCTCGGCTTTTCTGTCCCTTTTTGCTCTGCTTCTGTGTTGTCCAGAATGAGGTCACAGGATGAGGACAATTCCTCTCCTTCCCTCATGGCATGAGCTTTGCTCTTAGCTTACTGTGTATCCCATCCCCTGCCCTCCCGGAAGCTTCATGTTTTGGGAGGTGACCAATCACAGGAGCACTATACTCATGTATAGTACCCGGATGAGTTCGCAGCTAATTTGCCGTGCAGAGGTGGGGCCTGGCTAGAGCGGCACAGGGAGGGTGACGGGGAAAGGTGTATCTCCCTCCCTGGCTCCTCCCCTCATTCTCTGCTTCCAGACCGCCATGGTACAAGCAGTGTTTCTCCACCAGCCTCTTCCACCAGGCTGTTTCTGTCTTGCAGCCAGCAGACTGTGAACCGAAACTTCTGAAGCTGGGAGCTAATATGAACCTCTTTTCTTTTAAGACGGGGATGTCAGGGTTTGTGGCGCAACAAGGAGATAGTGTCTAGGACACTGCTGAACAGAACTCCTAGCGTCGGTGGCCCAGCCATGCTGGTGTGCTTGGCTCGCTACAAACACTCCAGGGAATCCCCACAAGCACCCTGGGAGAAACAATGCTGCCTCCACGTCACAGAGGATCAGACTAAGGCCCACAGAGAGCAAAACGCTTGCCTAAGATCATCCAGGAAGTTAGCTAGCAGAACCGGAAGTGGGGTGCAGCTTTCAACTGACACTCTATGAAATCTAGTTCCTGTGCCAGTTTGGTAGAGAGAATACCTCAGATGTATTTTCTATCAGCCCAATTGGTCTCTGGTATACTCTTATTATAGTAATATTTGTGTTGCTCTCTATTTTTCGTTTTACCTCAACTTTTACCTCAACATCCTTAACCTAAGATGTCTCATATATTTCATGGACATATAGCAATATCCTCCCTACCCTTTCACCTAATACAAAAGTTAGCTTAGCACATAACCCCTTTTTCTGTTCTGAACAGAATCTTACTTTTATTGGAACAGAAAAAGTCTAGTTAAAAGTCCACCATTTCCCAGTCTCCTTTTACTAAAGGTAGGTAAATCTTTAATAATTTTCCTAAGAAAGCTCTTCAGAGTGAGCTGCCCCAGTAAGGAAGTACCCTTTTTATCCTTCCCTTCTTTTGTATCCTAAGCAGGCTGAGATGAGACTGGAGCTTGTCAAATGGCTGGAGCTCTAGCAGCCATTTTGGATTAAGAAGTAAATTTGAGATGGGTTCCGTTAATAAGATTGTAGAGTTGGTAAGATGGAAACAGCCTGGCTCCTAACGGCAAGCCACAACGGCAGCTCTGATTTGCCTTTTTAAGTGGGTGGTAAAGGAAACCCTTGATTTAAGAGATTTTTTTTTTTAACAATATATAATTTAATACATTTGAATGCGGTGCCTTACTTAAGTAATTAACCCAAACACAGTCACATTTTGACTTTAATGTCAATGGTTTATTTACCCTACTTAGTTACTTGTTTGAAGGACATTCTTTGTAAAACCTCCAAGGTCACTTCCCATCAATAGTTTTGTCCAAACATTTCCTAATTTGCCCCTGACAGCTTTTTAATACCCTGACACTTAACTGATTTTTCCCTAGTCTGGCTAAAAGCTAATTTTGCACATTTAAAAATAACTCATCATTTTACTCTGCATCAGGATGTCTGTCCTGATGGGCTTTGGAGGATTTCTGTCACCATAACACAATGTTTCCAGGGCACACTATGATGTGATTCTGGCTGATAACAAGGTGCTGCTTACACCTTATCTCACCTTCCAGGAGCCTCTGCAGCTGATTAGCTTCTGCTCGGCTGGTCCCCATTCTCTCTAGCTATTACAACCATCATGACCTTACTGTATACGCTAGAGTAAAAATCGCTATGTTTATCTTCCTTCCAATCAGCATTCATCAAATTCTAATCTGTATTTTCTCTTCCTCCTCAGGATGCTCAATATTCTTCATTTTCAGTGGCTTTAAAATCTTTCCCTAGAGTCATATCGCCAATAATTTTTCATTTTCTTATTGTCATGCCCTACCCATGTATTGATGTAAATTTATAAATACTTAAACTTTATATGCACATATTAAAAAATAGACATATGTCTAGAACCTGATCTTCAAGCCTTACTATCCTATCCTCAAATTTGGGGGGCATTAAAAACAGTACTACCCTCCACTTCTGGTTTGTCACTTGTGGTGAGGGGCTGCTGCCCACAGTGGGGCCCAGCCGACATGCGTACATTAGGTCTCGTCAACTGGCGACAGACAGGGGCCTCTGATAGTTCAGGGATTGAATTTAATGACATTACAGACATGCTTTCATTTTTCATTTCTCTTGGATGTAACAACCATTGTTACATAGGTGCTGTCTTGAAATAACAGCTAATCTGAAATTCTTAACGCTTATGTGATGCCTCCTTAGTTTTGGCCAGCTATCGGGAGACAGGTTCTCCTGCTCAGTACTGCTATGTAGTTTTCAGTATTATTTGGAGAGGGGAACAAAGGAGAGAGACAGAGAGGCAGAGACCAAACATGGCGGTGAGTGAAGAAGGAAGAAGAGCAGATTTTGCTAAAACACACATTCCTCCAACGTCAGCATGCTCACACATGAAGCCCAAACGGGAATGGTGTCAACTGAACATATCTGTTGCTGCAGTTCACATGTGGTTTTTTTCCCTAGCACGTCAGGATTTTGTAGAATCAGTAACAGCAGGAGAACGCAAGACACGCTTCCCCAGCTGTATGCAGGAGTCACAGGTGGACACAGACCTGCGCCCTCCGCCTGGTCTCCTTCCCGCTGCGGCAAAGCCACAGGCTGCATCACGGATGTGTCCCCGCAGGCTCTCTTCCAGCGTGAGGGCCAGGTGTGTCTCACCTGTGTCCCTGTGAGCCAAAGCTGCAACCATCCCAACCATCCCAACCACCCCTCCAGCAAGCTGACCCCAACATTATAAAGGCAAAGTTATATATTTACTACAGTATTTACTGTGGGGGTTTTAACTATCTTTAGAATTCTGCCTCTATTTTCATTATGATCATTATTTTTCTGAAACTGTTGTCAAAGCTGTCCAGAGTTTCAGTTTGGTGCCACCATCCTTTCTCATAAGTTTTATTTTTTTAGTTTGCAATTTTGCAATTTATGAGATTTTTCAGAAATGCAGATACCAGGATACAGCACAACTATATAACCACATACATCCAACTTCCACAAGGGTGGGCACTGGGGCGTAGCTTGGGCAGAGTCCTCGCCCAGTGTCCCAGAGGGCCTGGGTTCCTGCCCTAGCTGCACAAAATACAAAAGCCCGAAGAAGTAAACAAAAAATAACTGCACCAAAATAAACTTGAGGAATCTAAAATAGTTTGTAAAAATCACACAGGATTAATTTGCCTTTTTAACAACAGATTTTTAACAGATTTGATTTTTCTCATGTTTTACGGTTCAGCGGAAAGGAGGGCTTTGTTCTTAAACAGCAGAGGGCTGGCTGCAGGCAAAGAGCTGAAGAAGCAAGCAGCCCTGACACACAACTCCAGTACATTTGACACATTAACTCGGAGCACCCCATCGGCGAGGACAGCAGGAAGGGAGGCACGGGGCAGCAGCGCCAAGGGACAGCAAACCAGGCAGAGCTGGCATCTGGCTCAAGGGCCCACAACTTTCTTTTTTGAACGCCAGACAATAAATGTTTCAGGCTTTGAGCATAGTGGGCTTCTGTTTTGCTCATCCTGCCATGGACGCTCACAGGTAGCCTCAGACAGCAGCAAACAAATGGTGTGGACATGCCTCAGCAAGAGTACAGGGGACACTGAAATGTGAATTTTACACAGTTTCCACATGGCCTACCATATCATTCTTCTCTTGACTTTTTCTTAACCGTGTAAAATGTAAAAATCGTGCTTAGCTCACAGGTCATATAAAAACAGGTGACAGGTGTGTGTGCTGAAGTTGAAAACTCAATTTAGAGCTTAGACACGCTGTGGGTGAGATGAACCCCTGTATTATCACTAACAACTGGGTACTTTGCTGCCAACCGGCAAAAGTAGGTAACAATAGCAGTTAAAATAGCTTGGGGTGGCCAGCAGGGGGAAGATTTCTAAAGTAAATCTTTTAATGAAGTATAACACAATAGCTAGAATCGTAACGAGATACTTAACTAATTTTTTTCTCAGTTTTGATTTAAATTAGAGGTATTTTGTGTTTTATAAGAATAATAGAAAGTTCATTAAACTGTCTATGATTGTTTAAATAAAAAGGGAGAAAATTACACTCAGGTGAATATGCCAATGGTTTACCATGGCAATTCTTATCTCTCCACAACAGACACTGTTACTCTGTATTGTTTATTCAACTTAAAAGGCACAAGTAGCTGATCAGTTAATAGAATCCTTTAATACAAAAAATGAAAAGAGATGACTATATACTGGAAACACTTTATTTCAACCTAAAACTATAATGCAATCTCTAAAATTTCTTTAAAGTGTCACATGAACACTTGCAAAGCAAGTAAAACACCAGTTCAGCATTCTTGTGAATTTCCCCATTTTACTGTTGTACTGACTATCCATAATTTCACATCATTGAAAAAAAAAAAACCACCCTTATTAAATCCTAATGCTACAATCAATCTGTTGACAGGGAAGTGACTGCTCTTTCTTTTAACATGCATAGTGCATCAGCTTAAGGAATAGCTCACATATACATGGAATTACCACACAGGAACGCGGCATAAACAAGCTTGGTAAGAAACGCACCCGTGGCCTGATGCAAAGTGACTAGGACTTAGAGGAGTGGAAGCCCCTCCCAAGAGGTTTCCTTCTACTCTCAGTTTCCCAGCACAGTGGTTCTCAACCTTGGAATGCCTTAGACCTTCTGGGAAAGCACAGGCTGCGAAGCTCTGTGCTTGCTACCCTGTTACCTACTTCTATCAAAACTGCTTAGAACACTGAGGATTCTTGGGCCCACCTGTGGCCTCCCAATCTCTTAGGGCAGTACCTATTTCTGATGAAAACCTGAGTGATTCTGTTATTACCAACGATATCTGGGCTGGGGATGTAGCTCAGTGGCAGAGTGCCTGCTGAGCACGCATGAGGCTCTAGATTTGATCGCCAGCACCATAAAAACAGGACAAAGAGCAAACAAATCACTCTCCAATGAAACATGAGCAGCAGCATCAACCTTTCCCTTTGGACACAACAGAAGTTTCCAGAAAAGTGGTTGTCCACCTTTGTTGTGTACTACAATGTCCTAGAGAGCTTTTACTGCATGCCAGTTAACTGCAGCTCTACCCAGCCTGGTGCGGGCCTAGATTTTAAGGGCTTTCCAGGTGATTCGTACTCTGAGCAGCAATGGGGCAGGGCGACACTCTAGGTCTGGCGATAAGCATGGGGAGAGCTCCTAAAGAAACTTCTAAACTCCTGAGAACTCAAATACACTTCACGTAACCAGGGTGTATTAGGCAAATAACTGTTTTTATTAAAACACGTGTTTTTACCATAAAAGACCCATTAATGTTCATCCTTAAGTGAGGTCCAGGAAGCAGCTAAAAGTCAACTTTTAAAGAATTGCAGATTGAAATGACAGAGAGAACAAAGCTTTAGAAACCAAGTCTGTAAAAGCTGACTGAGAAGTCTGGAGCAGAGAAGACTAAGAAGTGCGCCTGAGAGCCGGGGCTGGGTTTCAGAGGATCTGTTTGCATTTCTGTGGAAAGCAGAAAACCAACTTTTTTCTTGGCATTTACCCGGGTACCTGGAACTCCAATGGTTCTAAATAAGGCTAATACCATGAACTCGGCTTTCCCATGACTCAAGAAAGAGTTCAGAATACATTTCTACAAAGAGTAACAGAGGCCTTTCTATTTATAAAGACTTTACTGGAATCTGGAGTGGGGAATGTGGAGATAGAAGGGAGGAAAGGCAACTTCCACCATTCTGTGTTCTTAGCTTGCTCTACGGCTGTGTGACCATCGCTGCATTATGTATTTGATGCTTTATCTTAGTAAAATAGAATGCCCAGTTACAACACAAGATCTCTGAAAGCAAGCTTACAACATGTTTACTCTTGTATTTCCAGACGTTACACCACGGGACAGAGTATGCACGCATTTTCAATGAATGAAATAAGGTTCTTGACCTCTGGCAAGTTAGAAATGGAACATAACCCACTTGGCTGCAGTAGAACATAAACCAAACCGCTCAACACAGCAGAATCTGCCCATCTACATTACAGTGAAAGCAACACTAAAGATATAGAAATGAGGGCTCCCACATTCCAGCACAGCAGCAGTATTTACACTCTTTCTTGTGAGATCTTCACCTTGAACTTGCCGGGCAGAGGATGAGGAAACTGAAGTTCAGAGAAAGCAGGCAGTCTGTGCAAGGCTACAAAGCTGAGCGAGGAGGAGTCAGGGAAGGGCTCTGCCTCTAATCTACACATCCTCTTCTTGACCGCTCTATCTGCAACACCACAGAGCAGGAAGATGCATCTGCCTATTAATGGCACAAAGCTAAGCCCAGATGGAAAGGACTGTCGTTCTTTAAAAGGCTAATTCAAGCGCAAGCATAAATGATGAATATTATGTGTTAATAAGAGGATTATCACTACCCTTTATAGCACATTTACTATGCTCTAGAACTACAGTCTGTGCATAATTCTAGATTATTCCTCTCTGTGATCATGTGAGATGAGCAGTGGTATGTCTGAGTAGTAGACGAAACTCAAAAAAGCTGGCAGGTGAAGGGCAAGAATGGGAAAGATTAGACCAGAAAATGGTCTCCTGGTCCCTTTCTTAATGCTAAACATTTCTACCTTGACTACAATGGATGTGGTTTGTCCCCCAAAAGCTCATGTGCTGGAAACTTTGTCCCCACTGTGGTAGTGCTGAGAGGCAGTGGAACTTTTAAGAGGTAGGGCCAAGGAGAAGGTGGGAATACGCATGCAATGCAGCTCCAGAAAGGAATTAATGCAGTTTTCTTGGACTCTAGTTAGTTTTCATGAAAGAGGGTGGTCACAGGAGTAAGTCTGTCCTCCCAGTCTCTCTGGCTTCCTATCCTACCTGTAGGCTCTCCCACGTGTGCTACTGCCATTGTGGTGTTATTCACTGCGAGGCCTTCACCACAGGCAACAGTACCATGCTTTTTGGAGCACCAGAACTGTGAGCAAAAGAGAGCACTTTTCTTTATAAATTACCTCACCTCAGGGGTTTTGTTATAGATATGGAAAATGGACTGATACACTGTCCTTATCTTAGAGAAGGGAAGCTTTCAGCAAAGCTCTCTTGAGAGCTTATTACATACATTAGGTACTACATTAGGCATTCCTTAACACTCCTTTTCTCACCTCTACAGTCCTATGACTTATGTAGCAATCTTTCTCTCTAACAGGTGAGAAGACCCGGTTAAGAAAGGTTAAAACATGGCCAAAGTCAAAGAAAAGTGAGAGCGTCAAAACCAAATGCAGAGCCATGGCCTAATTCCTCTACCATCAGAAAAGCACTCTAAGATGCGAAGCTCTGTGCCCCTGCCCCTTTCTTTTCTATGAAAAGGGCCGAGTTCATACTGACAGAGGTTGGAATAGACTTAACTCTCCTAGCATAGGTCCACCTCCATCCAAGTGTTCATATTTTATGCTCCTGAAATATTTCTTCTGTATTCCTGCAGCAAGAGCCTGGCTGGGCACTGGGGACACAAATGTGAATAAGACCACTGGGAAGCTGCCCTCAGGAAACCTGAGGTCCATCCTGAGTCCTAATTCCCTCAGAGGCAGCGCTGGCCCACGGGTCATGGGTCAGCTTTCTCTGGCTCCAGGTGCTGGCGGGCTGCCCCGCCTGCGGGTGTGCCTGCACGGAACTTAATCTTCAAGCTCCCTATCCAGCTGGCGAAGGGAAGCCCTCGCAAGTTACAGATGTTTCCTCGCAAGGACGAGAAACTGCTTACACGGAGATCTCTGTCTGTTGCTAAGCCATGACTCATCTGTCTTCTGGGTTACAGCCACAGTAATGGCGTCCTTCTTATTTTATTCCTGAAAGAACAAAACTGGAAGGGAATGCTTGATCCTGGAGACAAAGAATATGAGCAAGATAATAAAATATTCATAGCAAACACATTCGTTTCTGAAAGGCCCCAGGCAAGTACTCTATAACCACTTTATCAGACCATTGTTAATTCATTACAGCAAAAGTCCAAACACAGGAGGAACTGAGAGAGCCCTAAGATAATGAGAGAGTAAACCAGGGGAGAGAGTAAAGAAGTAAAGAGTGGAGAAGAGAAGGTGGGAGAAAGGGAGAGAACGATTGTGAGGATTTAGGGTAGAAAGGACTAAGAAATTATCCTTTTGGTGTGCTGGAGTTCTTCAACAGCACAACATAACCACCCTGAAGTGCTCTCAACTATAATCATCACCTAAAGTAATTCAGACACCCCTGGGACTTGCGTGCTGTCATCACCCCCATTCTATCATTGTGAACACTGAGCCTTATACTAGCTAAGTGTCAGGTCAAAGAGAGCACAGTACGTCTGTGGCAGAGTCTGGAAACAACTCGTGTCTGCCTCCAAGGCTGTTGCTCCTAACTGCCACGCAGCCTGGATCAAGGGTTACACAGGTGCTTCTGTGCTGATGCTGGTGGCAGTAAAACAGAAAAATTACAGATGATGAGAACCTTGGCACTGGCTCTGCTTCCCAGCTGCAATGTCTTGATCTCACACATGCATGCCGCTCCCACCACATGGTCCCCACCGCCCCTGTCTAGCACTCAAGGGCTACAATCCTGATGCTGTGCAAGCTACTGGTGAGCCAGACACAATCATTTTGTTCCTGTATCATCATCTCACCACTACTGACAATACTCTAGTGCCGGCTACAAAGGAAAAACACTCCAAAGCCCAGATCCATTTTCAAACAGCAATCAGAAAGGGTAAATTTAGAGCTGAGCTGCAGTAAACAAATCCTGGCACATTTGCTTAGCCTCTATGACAAGATTGGAGGACTTGATATATCTGGAGGCGTCCTAAGTGGGATGAGGGAGGAGAGTTGGAAGAGGAGGTTGGATATGTGCTGGGGATAGTGGACGCCCTGTGGATTCTGTCAAAGGCTGTGTTGTAATTAACCCTGAAGTACCAACCTAGACACATCTGGGGCTCTGCTGGAATGAGCGTTAGCCAATTCTCTCTAAAGGAGGAGTTGTGGGGGCTTCTGTCCTAGAAGACAGGAGTGGAGGGACAGGTGGAGGAACAGGACCAATCAGGAAAAAAGTTAACAGTTTTGATAGTAGCAGTCCTTCCCATGACCAAGTGATTTTGGTGAAGGCAAGGTATGAGGAGGACAGAGATGCTTTTGCTTTGTCTCTGTTGATTCTGCCTATGTTGTTTTTGTCCACTGGCTCTGTTCTCTCTCCTTCAACTGAGAAAGTATGTGCTGGGACATCATTAAAAAACTGAGATGGAATTCCTTCAACTCACACATAAACCACCCCTTGTGTCTTACAAAAATCACATCTCCCAAATTCCTGCCTTCCCCTTTAATGCCCACTTACGCTCACCTGATGTGCTTTACCATGCAGTGTTTAACTTGTAAAAATTTCCACCATTTGCCACTTGGCCAGGTCAGTATTTCTGGCTCTCTAAACTCCCTGAGGGCAGACGTGTTCTTCCAAGTCCCAATTTTCAAGGAAGTTATGACAGCAATGAATACGGTGAAAATTAACAGAATCTTCAGAATACCGGTTTATATCACTTATTTTGCAAAAAAGACAAATAAGTAGGCCATCTCAGTGTCACTAATTCTGCATAAGGGATTTCAAGTCTCCACACAGAATCTTATAGAACTTTTCCTTGAAATCTGTCCCATGCTATCACAGATGTATTCTTGGTTTTGAGAGCCTGGTGAGGGGAGAGAAGAAAGTAGGGGCAGCATTCCTAGCCGCCCAGTGTAATGGCTTTGGGACGGGCTTCCTTGCAAATCTTGACCACTTGAGGGACCTTTGATCTCTACCTGCCTCAGTTCTTTCATTCAAAACTGGGATCAATAACAGTATTGACTTCACAGTTAGTGTGAGGTCCTTGCCTGGCACATAAGAAGCACTCGAATGTTGGCCATTATCGTTATATCATCTCCAAACAAATTCAATCTAGTCAAAAACACAATCAAGGAGGAAAGCAGCAAAATTCCAGTGGAGCAGGGGTAACTCCAGGGCTCCTAGAGCTCTGCTATCCCTTGGGCTAGACTAGAACGCTGGATTTATTTCAAGTCCCGACGGGCTAATTCAGTATACAGGGCTGTATCCCCACAGCCAGATTTGATAATTACATGTTGCATATTTGATTTTTATTTAAGTATAAAATTGTACATAGTTGCTAAATATCACTTTATAAGCATACACATTATTACGTTTAAAACATTTTCTACTGGTTTATCACTTTCTCAAGGTCACAATACTTTCTTGTAATAAAATGGATTCTGTTTCCAACAAACAGCCCCGGGTTGTAAAGTCTCCCAATCTGCATTTTTTTATACGAATCTCCGTCAACAAGCTCTGTTTGTGCAGGGCCACTTTCAAGGTCTCCATGACAAGGCTCTGCACCAATGCAGCAGGTTCCACAAGGGCAAATCCCTTAATTTCAGTTTCTACCAAAGTACTGCAGTTCCATTCAAGTACTGCAGCTGGCATGGGAAGCAACCCGGGTGTCTGTCCATATTAACACTTCACTAACTTGTGCTCTAAGGTAGTCTAAACACCCACCACTAAGAGATCAGGCCTCCTTTAGCCAGTGCAACACATGCAACTAGCTTATTTGAATCCCACTCACAGATTTATAAACTGCTTCTCCGCCTCCATTTTAAAACAGTGCTTATAGTTTGCTTTTCTCTTCAAGAAACAGGCAGAAATACACACTTCTGTTTCCTTCTACTGCCATGATCCTGGCACCTTGGCTGAGTTTCTGAGCATGGATATATGGACCGCAGGGAACTTACTTCAAGGCAGTGTCAAGGGGGAATGGGCACTATTGTCCTGGGAAGAGGCTGGGGCAGCCACAGGGATTTTTATGCCTGAACAAAATAAAGACATCTAAGTTTCCTTCTCCACAGGAAGCCTTCCTTGAGCTGAGTGTGTTGAAGTGCCCTTGGCAGCCTCCCCAGGCCTGGACTGTACTGCCTCAGCAGGGCTCAGATGCTGCAAGCGGCAGTGTGGGAATATAGTTCACCCAGTTTCACCACGGAGACTGGAATCTTGTGTACTGAGCAGGGAGACTATCTCCCACCTGGCACAACTGACGCTGCCCGGATGGGATGTGCACGCGTTTACCTCCTCAGGGGGTCACTCTGCTTTTACAAGAATTTGGATTCTGATTAGAATTCTCATCCAAAGCAAGTTTTCCCATAAACTGTGCTTTAATGACGTTATATCTAGGAGAAAACATTATAATCAACATAATTACCACATTCTTACAGATCTGTGTCCAATCACATCTAGAAGGCCATGCCTTTCAGACAATAAATTCAGACACTGTACTGGTCTGTCTTCCAAGAACAATCTTGGGGTTGGGGATTTAGCTTAGTGGTAGAACCCTTGCCTAGCAAACACAAGGCCCTGAGTTCGATCCCCAGCACCAAAACAAAACAAAACAAAACAAGAACAATCTTAACCCTTGCTCACTTGGGACAATCTTATACTGCTTTTTTTTTTTTTTTTTTGTGAAACAAATTTTTATTAAAATTTATCCAAAATTACAAACTTACAGACCATTACACAAACTTATAGAGCATAATACACTGTGCCTTTTGCTTGTAACAACGAGCAATGTAAACAACCACATCTCACACTGCTTTTATGACAACCCTTCAGTCACTCCGTGAGATGCTGCCTCCTCCACTGCCATGGAGCCTGGCCTCTCCACCACCGGGTTCACTCAGTGAATACTGTCCATGGACAGCCCTGCTCTTCTTTCTCTTTGCTCTGAGACAGTAACTTCTTTTCCCAGCTCCCAGCACTATTGTTCCCTTATCAGCTGCCAAACTGTTAAGGCTAGAGGAATAGTAAAAAGCCTCCAGGCAAATTACAACCACAACAGCTGTGTTTACTAAGAGCTATGAATGAACTCATCTCGGCACTATTAGACAAGGGGCAGCAATTTGGAACCTTCCAGAAGCACCCACCCTGGGGAAGTTTGCTGGCTGCCTGAGCCTCCTGCTTCCCACGCCGGTCCTGGCTTTGGAAGAGACCTCTGCTGAGCACCAGGGGCCTCTATTCACTCACACCACTTTTATGTCTTCTTTTCACAGCTGCAATGATTTGCACTTGGCTGTTTAAGCCGCTCTGAGGTCTGCCGGTCATGCTAGCAGGCTGGTGGTCCTCGTGAGGGGCACACCAACAAAACTACTCTCCATTTGTCTCCTTGACCACCTAGATGAGGCCTAGAATTTAACCATTCATCATTCAAACCTCAGGACCCTTCGGAGTGTGTCACCACAAAAGGAATGACATCAGGAAGACAAACACTCATCCTCACTTTAAGATGGGCTGTTTATTCTAAATGTCTCTGAGGCTTCATGGATGACCTCTAAAGCTGACACATGACTCACAGCCTATTAGAATGTGCTTTGTAGTTTCTGAAATCGGTACAAACTGTTGCTTGAATTCCAGGATTAAAGGGGGAGTGTTCTTGAGGGGTATCACTAGAATCTATATCAGCTACTTGCATCCTTGAAATGATTAACTGAGGTGATTGGCTGTTGCCTTGGCAACAATGGCAAGTCTGTGGGGGAGGCAGGCTATGTGCCTGGTCAGTTGTATTGAGCAGCAAAGCACAGAACATAGGGTGCAGCCTGGATACAATAAGGGCACAGCAGTGTCTTCTACAGACTTCACAGAGGGGAACCAATAATTAAGGTTTTTTGATCTGCGAAAAGCAGGGTCCACCTAGCACCATGCTTCTAAGATTTGCCTGTGTGGTACACGTGCTGAACATCCAGTCTCCAGGTCCCTTCCCCAGAGATTCTGACCAGCTGAGGCTGAGAGGGGTGGTGCCATCTGGATGATCAGTAAGCTCCCTGGCTACTTGAGATCAGAAAAGTTTTTGTTTGATTTTTTGTTTTTAAAATGCTGACAAAGTTTCTAAGAATGAACTTAAGTTTTCCCGCCTTTCCTTGAAACATAGGCTAGAAACCTTAGCAATCCCCCACAAATCAATGCAACTTGAGAGGTCCACATGGGCTTTCTGACTGGCCCTACTACTATCAAGCTTGAGCTCGGAGGTGTACCCACGAAGGGCTCTATTAGCTGGGTTCTGAGGAAGGCTTTTCACTCACAGGTGGAAGTCTGACACTTTATTACATTAGAAAAGAAGCTTCAGCCAACAGGCTCCAAGGCCCAAATGCAGGGTGTGGCGACAAAGAAGAAAACCGAGTTTCTGTCACAAGCACAATTCGGCAGGTGCAGCCAGGGCAGCCCCTATCAGAGGTGGGCTGTAACTGGCAGGCGGCCTGTGGGCTGGCTCCGATAAGAAGAAACACCCAGGTCTACTCTGCAGATTTTAGGCGGTGGGGTTTCTACTGGAGCTGCATAATGGAAAGGGGACACTGGTCTTCCCCTCTGCTCACCCTTATGCCTCAAAACTTCACAGACTTCCTAACAGGTAGAAGACTTGGTCCAGATGACTCACGGGATTTGTCATTCCAAAATTCCTTCTGTACCTTTACCTTCTTTAGAGGAAACCTGCTTCCTTACAAAGCAGCTTCCCTAGTGTAAAGCATGCAAATGCACACACTTATTCCCAGCACCCATCCTGGGAACCACTTGGCACCCATCCACTCAGCTCCTGACAATCTTGGACATGTGAGGCACGCGAGTTCAATTTTCAGCTGCCCCTGCTGCTTTAGACACATATCTGTGTCCTGATACACTAGTGTGGGCAACTGCTGCCAGTCTGCGGCCAAACTTTTCTACCACGGAGTGCCCCTTCTGGTTCCTTTGCTTAGGTCCGCGATTGCCAGGGACCTTACAATCTGGACAGCCCCATGTCCCCTGGCATTTGCGACACTTCTCAGAGCCCTGTCAGTGCCCCATGCAGCCGACAGCAATAGGGGCTTAATGGCTTCCCATGTGCTTCGCCTCAGTTTTGGATGGTAGTGAGAGTTGAGTTTTGCCTCCTCTGATATGACTGGAAAGCTTGGCAAGTTCATGTGCAGCCTGTGTTCTGTCTCTTTTCTGGTCATGCAGAGTAAATCTAACTCCTAACTATCTCCGCTTCAGATCTTTGCTCAGGCCCTGAAACTCCTGTCAAGCCTTTTCTCTCCTGGCCAAAAACACCAGCTTTTTCAATCTGTCTTCATATAGAGCAGGGCTCTGAGTCTCCCCACATTTTATTCCTTCCAATCTAAAGGGCTCTAGTTTGCCTAGATAATCACATTAATAGCTAGAAAAACTAATAAACATTAATGAATACATGACACTGTTCTAATAGCTTTATATAATCATGAAGTATATAAAACCAAACAAATGACGGTGATCCCATGATTATATAACCTAGTGCCACTGTGGCCATCTTGGCTAAGTAAACTATGGTGTTTGCGCAGTGATATCGCCTAATGATGCATTTCTGAGAATGTGTTTCCACGTAAGTGAAATATGGTCTATTTATTAACCCATGTCATCTTTTCAAGAAACCTAAAGTAGGTGCTATTACCACTCCTTTTGCAGAGGAGAGAAGAGAGGCACAAGAGGGCCAAGGGACCTACCCCGTCAGTGTAGGTGGGCTCACCAGTGCAGAGGCAGAAGGACTGACCTCTGGGATGTTAGCACGGAGCGGCACAATGCTTGGTGCTCTCAAGTGGGCAGGGAGTAGCCCCTTCATTCAACACATTATGCCTCAATTGAAAGTCTATGCTCAATTCTTGGCAGTCCCCACACTATTAACCCACATAAGCAAGCATACTGTCATTGAAGCCCTTCCATCTCTTTCACACTTGTGGACACTAAGCCACAACAAGCCCATCCTTTCCACGGGCAGTTGGTTTTATGAACTCTGGGCCCGGCCTGGCCCAATTCTTGTCCCCCCTTGCCCTCTCCTGAGCTCCCTGGCTCACTCTGCCCTACTTCTGATGGCCCATTAAGTTGTCTTGTAGGCTATCTTCTTGCCCTTGCTCTGCAAAGAATTACAGAAAGCCAAGGAGGAGCTTATAGAATCATGGAACTCTGGGGATCTAAACAAAAGAACATCCAGTCCTCTGCTTCATTTTTCAGAAGAGGGACATGAGACCCAGAAGGCAAGGGACTGCCCAGGGCAAGCATCCAGTGAGCTATGCAGCTGAGTTAGAATCGGGATGTCTCATCCTGGGCTCCTACCACAGCTCCATCTCCAGGCTGAAACAGGGGTACGACAGGGAGACCGTGTTCACTCTGCCAGTTAATAGGGAAACCTGGAAGAGTTTAAGATGATAGCAGAAACCTTGTGACACAGGGAACAGACCACTAGAAATATAAGACAGGAAAGGCTGCCTAGTCCACTGAGTCCTTCCTATGAGTAGACTCATCAAACACTCACGCGCCCAGTACAGGTATCACACGGGGTTAGGCTACAGTCAGCACGCAGTCCGTGGTATTTCTGAAAAATTTTTAAGTATTGTACTGTAGTTTTGGAATCTTAAAAGCCAATGATTTATTTGTAATGCTTCTCTTTGCACTTCGTCCCTCCTGTTCCTCTCCCAGGCTGTTACTTGAATTTGGGGAAAAGGCTCTACAGTGTGCCTGTGGCTGCCCTTGAGGGCAGAATCTGTACAAACATAGCTCCACTCCTTTTCCATCAAACCCCATCTCCCGCTGTCCTCTGGGCCACAAGAGAAGACAGGGAAATGCCCTTGAACTTCTCCCTACCTCTGGTGAGTGCAGTTTCCAAGAAACCATGACCAGGTCTTTCTCACTGACTTACCACTCAAGGGAAACAAAGTGGAGGAGACATTTCTCACGCTTTTCTGGAGGGAACTAGAACCAAGATCTGCGATGACATCAGATTTTTGCAAATCCAACAAAAATAATTCCTACTTTGTTCTTTCAAAATATACTCTGATGCCAATGTGACATAAGGTGGGCTTAAATTCATCTGGGTGCATCTCTACATTATCAGGCATGAAAATAGTCTGGGTAAGGATATTAAAGAGCAAACAGGATGACAAGGTTTAACCCACTTACGAAAAAGTGTTCTTTTCAAGGATTTCAGTATATTCGTTAATTACAAAGGTCTTTGGTGGTTCATTAAAACAATGCACTAAGAGCAGTTAATTCCAACTATGAAATCAAATGGCATTCTCCACATGACTCCAATTTCCAATTTTGCATTAATTTAAACTAAATCCAAGCCAACCAAATTAGTGAGCTAGATAATTACATAGTTTCTGGAATGCGATTCTATCTCAGACTTAGAGGTCACTTAGTCTAGAGGCTTTCAAGATTATTTTTGGTTGTTTAAAGCAGTTTAATCTTTCCTCCCATTGAAATCTTAATGGAAACCCAAATCCGTGCCACAGATCATCAGAGCTTCTCTGGTGGGGTGGGGCCCATGCTGCACAGCTGCCCTCCAGGGCTCCCCCAGAGCTGGACCCCAGGGCTCCAGAGAACACAGGTGGTGAACAGTTACTGGTCCCATGCTGGGCAAATGTTTTCTGTAAAGGGCCAGACAGGTAATATTTTAAACTCTCTAGAAATGCGTAAGATCTCTCATCTATTCCTTTACATTTTTAAAATAACCTTCAAAATTTAAAAATCATTCTTAGCTTGCAGGCTGTACAAAATAGGCCACAAGCAGGATTTGGCCCTTAGGCTGCTGTGTGCTATCATTTAAAAAAAAAAAAGTTTTTAAATATATTTTCAATTTTTGTGTGTGTCTAGTTCTGGGGATTGAACCCACAACCTTCGCACTGAGCTACATCCCAGCTCTTTTTGTTTTTTTGAGCCAAGATCTTGTTAAGTCACTAGGTTGTCCAAGTTGGGCTCGAGCTTAAAATCTTCTTGCTTCAGCCTCCCAGACTGTTGGGATTACAGGCATGTGACACCCAGTTTTGTTTATTTTTCAAATAGCTTTATTGAGGTACTGACATAATACATTTTTAAAGTGTACAATTTTATAAGTGCTGACTATATATATCATGAAATTATCACTACACAAAAGACAATGAAAACATGTACTTTCCCCTCTTGCTCTGTGCCCAGCAACTGCTGGGGACAGCAACAACTGATATGCTTTCTGCCACTATGGAGTAGTTTGCATTTTCTAGAGTTCTGTATGAATGGAGTCATAAAGCATGAGTGTGTGCTCTTAATTATTCTGAGGCCAACCACACTGTTGCATGTATCAATAATTCATTCCTTTTCTTCTTTCTCCCATTTATACAAGGGAGGAAAGTGAGGCTGGAGTTGCCGCCCCCAAATCGTACACGACAGGAGAGCTGGCCCAGAGCTGAGGCCTGTGACTCCCCACGCAGCGTCCTCTTGCCAGCCACCTCCCTGCTCATCTCACTCTCGGATTCTCAAGGCTCAAGAAACTTCCGTGTGGCCCGCAGAATCTGTACAAATACAGCTTCACTCCTTTTCCATCGAATTCCGTCTCCTGCTCTACTTTGGGCCACAGAACACAGGGAAAGGCCCAAAGCAAAAGGCATTCCACGTTTTATCCCAGTTTCCCCAGATAAAGCAGCATTTCAACTAAAGCGAAAGGAGTCCAGTCAGTCAGTCATCAGGTAGTCACTGAACGCCTACCGCATGCCTCGCAGAGCTGGGTGGCAAAACCAACAAGATCCCCGTCCTCATACAGCTCGCAGTCCACCGAGTGAGAAAGACTGATGCTGAAAGACAAACGCTTACACGGCTACACTAAGGGAAGGGACAGGGTGCTGTGAGAGGGGACGGTGACAGCTGGTGATGGGCTACGCTGGGCAGGAAGGTCCCAGCACCAAGGGTGGGATGAGCCAGGGCAGGCTGCAGCCATTAAAAGGCTGGCAAATAAAGAAGGATAATCTTGAGTCATTTTTAGGTAAATGGATGCACGTCGAGACCTTAATTTTGAGTGAAATGAATCAGACACACAAGTTTAAATATCACCTTGTTTCTCTGGTGTGACAAACCCAAAGGGTAAATAAAGAACAAAACGGAGGATAGATGTGGGGAAGTAGGAAGAACATGTTCAAATGGGAAGGGGAACAAGGCAGAGGAAGGGGAAGAGAAGGAAGGGAAAAAGGATTAAAAAAAAGACAAAGTTTCCATTAAACGGGGAGAGGAAGAAGGGTCTAAAGGAGGGGAATGGAATGAGAAAAAGAAAAATTAAGATACACTGTGTACAGGTACGAATTCCCTACAATGAATATTATCATTATGTATGGCAAATATGTACTACTACTAAACATAAAAACGGCTGGCAAAATAATTTTTTAAAAAAGGCAGGCAAGCTGCGTGTGGGGTCACATGGCTATAATCCCAGCTACTAGTGAGGCTGGGGAGGGAGGATGGCAACCTGGCCAGCCTGGGCAACCCAGTGAAACTCTGTCCCAAAAGAAAAAGGGTGCTAGTGCATGGCTCTGGGTTCTAGCCTCAGTATTTCAAAAGAGGGGGGTGTGGACCCCCTGGCAGAGGGAGAGGCTTGCGGGGGTACACACAGCCAGAGCCAGGTTGCTAGGGACAGCAGAAGGTGTGCAGCTTGTGTGGCTGGCTGGCTGCAGGGAGCCTCACTAACCTGCTACCAAGTAGGGATTTCCTTGAAAATGTAATGTGCTCTAAATTTGAAATAAAGTCATTGGAGAGAGTTTGGACAGAGGAGTAACATCCAATTTATGTTTTTAAAAAGATCACTGTGGCTAAAGTGCAAGGAGAATAAACTGGAAAAGAGCAAGGGCACAAGCTGGGTCACATTTCCAAAAGTTCTATCTCATATCTTTGAACTACAGGGAAGGGAGGTGCCACTGGAGAAGATGCCTTATAATCACACAGTCTCTGAGGCCTCAGAGGAAAGGAACTCTCCAAATTCAGAGGAATCTGGTGCAGTTTGGCTGTCACCAGGCAGCCCAGGGCTGGGACGAGCCAGGCTCTGTGATTAGGAGCCAGAAAAAAAACTAAATTGCTCAAACTGATGTGTGTTTACTCTCCAGAGCTGGCTGCGAGATTACCGCTGCGCTGGCCGTTGGTGTGGGGAGCAGCCTGGAGCAGCAGTTGACCTGTTGAGCCAATATTTGCCGGGGCTCCTGCTGTACGCTCAGGTCACACATGGAGCCCTTCCTCTGGGGTTTCGGAATCCTGCTCTGAACACAGAACCGCCCTCCAGGGAAGGGCAGCGGGGCAGTTCCAACAAGCGAGTAGCAGCAGGGAGTTAAGGTTCCAAGGCGGGGAGAAGGCCCTGGCCCGGGCCCCGGGTTTGCTGCCGAGGGCCGCAGGACTGGGCATGTCACTCCATCTCTGAGCCAGTGCCCTCCTCCGTCAACCGTGCGGTGAAGGATGCACCCTTCCTCAAAAGGCATCAGCTGCTCTGTTTAAAGGATGATGGAGAAGGGCACCGAGAAGCGTTTGGAGGGCCCCTTATATCCCATAAATACAGGGCTTCTTGAAATTTTTCAGGTGCTGGGGATCGAATCCAGGGCCTCACACGTGTTAAGCTCAAGCTCCAATGCTGAGGTCCAGCCCTTGCCCCAGCCCAAGGCCCTTTTATTTACAAGGCACTAGCTTTTTGCCTAGGAAGAGGCCGTAGGCTCAGTATCTGGGGCTTTGTCTTTCGAGCAATTAAAACTTTAGTAAAGTCACACTTCATTTTCCCACATATTTCTTATCCATCAACATAATCAAGAACCCTGAAACAAGCTAACAAGATCCCTGCCGAGATCCATGCCAGGGACTTCAGGCCGAAGGTGTCCTCTGAGACAGCCTTGGTTTACTCAGGACACAAAGTAACTCAGAGGTTTGCAAACCGCTCTGGAAAGGACCAGACAGTAAATACTGTCAGCTCTGGACGTCACGCAGCCTTTGTCACAGCTACTCAGCTCTACAATTTAGTGCAAAAGCAGTCATAGACAACAAATGGCCACGGCTGTGTTCCAGTAATATGTTACTTACAAAAAGAGATAATGGGCTGTACTTGGCCCAGGGGCTGGAGCACTGATGGCGAACCTTTTAGAGACCTGTGTGCCAAACTGCAACCCCACACCCACTTATTTATTGCGAAGTGCCGACACTGCAATTAAATCTGAATACTGAGGTTTTAGTTTAGAAAAAACAACTCCACATTAACATCTTTTGTCTTAAAAACCAGTAAGACTAGTGCCATAGCTTCACCATCAGTGGGCTAGAGTTTTCCAACTGCTAATAAAAACTGGAATATGAATATTTTTGGGTAGGCTTATATTTCCCAGTTTCTTTTAGGCTCAACCCTGGTCTCAGGCCTTCACCAATTCCCCCTTGTGGTGTTTCCTCTCTGGCTCATGTAATGATAATAACAATAGCGTGAAAAGCACATTCAGACTATGGAGTGCCAGGCCCCGTTCTAAGCACTTCATGTAGATTAACTCATTGAAACATTGCCAAAACCCTAGGATAAACCCCATGAAAAACAAAGGCAAGGGCTGGGGATTTAGCTCAGTGGTTAGAGTCCTTGCCTTGCAAGTGGAAGGCCCTGAGTTCACACCCCGGCACCAAAAAAAAAAAAAAAAAAAAAAAAAAAAAAAAAAAAAAAAAGAAAAAGAAAAATGAAGCCAAGAGAATTACCATAGCTTGCCCAAGATCAGGCAGCTAATGGCAGAGCCAGGACCTAAGCCCAGCTCTCTGGCTTCAAAGTCTGCGCTTTTGATCACTGTGCCACACTGCCCAGCAAGCATCTGTACTTGAACAAACCAGAACAGTGGGTCACCTGGAAGGCAGTGCGTCTTTCTCACCTGCAAATGGGCTTCTGGCCAGGGAGGCCAGGGTGACTGGAACCAGGCACTGACCATGGCAAAAGGTTACATGAGAGCCGGCAGTCTGACATGAATAGCAGGGAGGCAAAGGAAAGGAGAAAAAGGGACTTATTTATTCACTGATTGGTCAGCTACTTAGGGGCAAACACCCCAGACTCTGCTGCTCGAAGTGTGCTTTGCCAACAGCACATCTGTGTCATCTGGGTGCCCGTGAGAGTGGCAGAGCCTCAGTCCCACCAAGCGGGTCTGAACCAGAACCTGCACATTAAGATTCCAGGTGACCCACACACACCATGAAGGTGGAGAAGCCCCAGTTTACAGGCTAAGTATTTCAGGGAGTTAAGTACTTCAGGGTAAATGGGAAAGAAAGGACCCTAAGTACAGGTAAGTACTTCAGGGCTCATCCTTGTTCTCCTGATGTGGTCAAAGCAAGATCTCCAGCACGTTTGCTTCGGCAGCAATCACGTGTGAATAAGTAGTAAGAACATGGTAGGGTCATGAATATGTAAAATGCTGACCCTCTAACCCTTACCTGAAGATTTGGTTGTGCTCAAGATTTTTTTTTTTTTTTTTAAGAAACACGGAAATTAAAGTAATACAGTTAATACAGTTAACCAAGATGACTTCTTTTTCTATATTGCAGATTCAATCCAGAGGCACTTTGCCACTGAGCTACATCCCTAACCTTTTTTTTTTTTTTTTGAGACAAGGTTTATGTTATCTAGGTTGGCCTTGAACTTGTGATCCTCCTGCCTCAGCCTCTGGAGTAGCTGAGATTACAGGCATGCGTCACTACACAAAGCTAAGACTTCAATTAATTTTAAAAGTCACTTATTTTTTAAAAGGTCATTAATTTTTCATTCTCTGGTGACTGTGGTTAAGAGGATGTTGAAAGTCTTTTAATACGGCTTCAATGGACAGATAGATACTTTTTTTTCTAGGTGTATCTCTGGTATAGCCAGAGCCAACACTCGGCCTGCCCCAGAGACAGACAGCAAGACCCCAAGTCCTTGTGGGTCCTTTTAAGAAGAGATTCTTGTACTTGAGGTAAAGCTGTAAGCGAACTCATCTGATGCTGATGGTCTTGGGGAGAGATGCTTCCACTAACCCTACGTTGGTGCCTGCCGGATTCTGTAGTATGACAGCAAGATTCTTTTTTTTCCCATCTATCTCTCCATCACACATTATAACATCGGGACAAGCCCCGTGGGAACCTTGGTCATGACAAGGGGCAGGAGAGTGAAAGGGAAACCCTCCCTCCTTGGCCTCTGTATCTAACAGATATATGTTTCCTGACAGGTATTTGGAATGTGAGGAGATTTACACAATTTAGCAGATACCTGTGATACTACTATAAGGACCAGAATGTACTTAGTTACTATAAAGGAAAAAAAATGTTAAAAAAGGATACATGAGATGGAAAAAGAAAGCCACCAGGAACTCCAGCAGCTGCTTTCTGTTGTATCTGTGTGTCTTCCTTCCTATCTGTGTGATGTATCTGTGCATCACTTCTCCTGGCGGGGTCCCTCCTCCCCGTGGGGGGCTTCTCAACGCTCTCAACAGGGCCCTGTCCCTTCCAACACTGGCACCTGGACTCCTGCCAGGTTTCTGCCTTGGCCTCAATACAACTCCAGACACGTCCTCTTGATTTCTGTCCCTGTAGCTATTCTTACTGTCCCTTTGTTTCTAATGCCAAGGGAAGAATCTCATTGACGCAGCTCAGCTTTCTGAGTCAGATTCCTGGTTCCTACACCAGTGAGCTGGCCTGCTTCAGCTCACAGGACAACTTCCTGGCCCAGTCAGCCAGAGCTGGAGGGAGTCACAGGGTGGCATGCCTCACTCACGGGCCTGCGTGAGGCCCTCAAAAGGGAGGGTGGGCGCTGGTGAGTGTAAAGCAGACACCTTCAGAATTCAGTGAGTTCTAGAACCTGAGCGTGAAGCTCAGAATTCAGTGAGTTCTAGAACCTGAGGGTGAAGCAGTACCTTGTGCAATGATCCAGTTCAAACCACTTCCCATCTAAAATCTCAAATCTTTCAGAGCCACCAGGTGTCATTTCCTTCCTGAAGATCTCAGAGGCAAAGCCGGACTGGATATAGGGGAACAAATGGACGGGAAAAGCCATTTATAAAACCTCCCAGTAACTGGGATTGAATACAAGTTTGGAACTGGGGTTGGAATAACATCTCACTTGAAGGGCATACCTGTTTTCTGAGCATATTCACTACATACTGCAATGGAGAGTATTTTGGGGGAACCCCTGGAGTCGCATACACTGTTCTGTGTTCACAAGTTGGAGATGATGTCCTAAGTGCATATGAAAACTTCCCAGTATTTTTCTTCTTTTGAAGGCTGTTTCCAGCACAGTATACTGAAATGATGTAATAAAACTGAAATGATGGCCTTGACTTTTGGTATTCAGAACAAGATGAATATAGAGATAATGACACGAAGCCTTTTGTAATCCTCGAGTGGCAATGGAATAATGAACCCTGGGTCATGTGCAGCGTTTTAACATCTCAAAATACAGACGAGCTTCCAAATCCCATCAACAACATGGGTAACACTTTTGCGATTCTGACTGGCATCAAAGGATTCATTTTCGTGGCAGTATCAATTTACCCAAAACAGGGAACCAAAAAGTATTCAGAACCAATGTATTGTTTGCTAGAAAAACAAATAATACAAACAACAAAAAAGCTGCAGAAACACCCAGAAGAGGGCTGCACCTGGTTCCAAAGCAGAAGTGATATAATTGCAAGACATGCTCAGACATGCAAGCTATTTTCTCCTAACAGCTGCACAGGGGAGAAGACAGTGCCACCTTTCAAGGGCCTGAATGTCCCTAAATCCAGTGCCATAACTGATCATATCACAACCGGACCGAGAATGAGAACATCCAACATGCCCTTCTTAGCCCAAGCTCAGCTGAAAGTCAGCCGAAAAGTGTGCCATCATCATGGGGAACATTTTGATACATGAGAAACAAAAAAGCCCACATACCCATCAACAGATGAATGGATAAAGAAAATGTCGTCTTTATACACAATGGAGTACTACTCTGCCATAAAGGACAAACTTGAGGCATCTGTAAGATAATGCCCCTCAAGAGCATAAAGTGAAATCAATCTGGAGAGGGGAAGGGGACAAAAAAAGAATTAAGATGTGTCATGGGCATGTATAAACCCTTCCTCCATAATAAATGTACTGCAAATAGGTACTAATAAAAATACATAAAAAACTAAAAAATTAATTAATGGGGAAATCTCAAATAGCTAACTACAAACTAGGTTGATTTTACTTTGAGAGGAGAAAGAGTGGAATACAGGTTGAGCGTCCGTTATTTGAAATGCTTGGTATCAAAAGTGCCTCGGATTTCAGATTTGGGATACTTGCACATGTATAAGCTATCTCGGGGGTGGGACCCAAGTATAAACCCCAAATTCATATTTGTTTCATATATACCTTGTATATATAGCCTGAAGGTAATTTCATATAAATATTTTTAGCGCACCAGCATTTGACTGTGAGCCATCACGTGAGGTCAGGTGTGGAATTTTCCACCCTTGTGGTCTAAAGTCGGTGCATTTTTTTGGATTAGGGATGCTCAACTTGTAATATACAAAGAAAATAATTCTAACTTACCAGTCCAGGGCTCCTCAACTATACCACTACCCATATTTTACGCCAGGTAATTCTTTGTGCCAGATGGTGGTGGTGAGGTCCTCCATTTTATAGCACCTTTATAGTATCTTTGGCCTCAATTCACACAATGCTGGCAGCACCACTATCCAGGCAGGACAACTATCTCCAGATACTGCCGAATGTCCCCCCGGAGATGGAGGAATAAAACTGTCCTCAGGTGAGAACTACTGTGTGAAACAAAGACAGCATCTGGCTGTTCATAACAAAGACCACTATTTGGACTTAAATCAGTGTCCCTAGGAACAGGCCGACTTCACTGAGTTCAGTGTGCCTTTGCTACAGTTAGCATTAGAGAGCTAAAGGGTGGTGCACAGTTTCTCCTTTTCTGAACAGGAGGTCAGAAAGGTGATTACAAGCAACTCTTGACCCTACACAGCACTGTTCCTTGGTAGGGGAGACCATGGCTTATGATCATTCTGGAAAGGATTTAATTCTGCCATTTAGGAAGGGGCATGTTTTTAGGTCCTGGAGCCTTCTGTATGTTTGTGTTTTTGAGACAGGGTCTCGTTAAGTAGTGCAGGCTGGCTTTGAACTCATCACGCAGCCCAAGGACCTGAGTTCGATCCCCAGCACCGGAAAAAAAAAAACAAAAAACAAAAAAAACCAGGGTGATCCTTCTGTGTCAGCTTCCTGGGTGCTGGGATTACAGGCATGTTCTCCTGAAGACTTCTGATCTATAAAAACATTCCTCAGAATGATGGCATTTGCCTACTGAGGCCGACTCGGCATATGAAAGATTTGCGCTGCCTGTCAACAGGTTACACCAGATCCTATTCCTGTACTGCCGTATCCTCCCCAGGTGCACTCTGGAAATCATTCCAGGAGGACGGAGAGGGGCATTTGGAGTCCAACAGCCCAGTGCTTCGGAAAAACCTGGTTCAGTTTAGTCAAGAGCTCTTTCACCCAAGACCTAAGACATGCCTGAGCAGGTGTGCCCACAGTCAGCCCTGGTAGGCACTCTTTTCCTGACCATTGTGCAATGACTGCAAAGACACTTCCTTCCTCAGGAAAGGGGGCCATTTGCCCGCACAGACTGGTTCCCGTTGGTGGCAGAGAATCGCCAGAGTCTCTCCTTGCAGTGCCCAACTCTAGAGATCTAGCCAAACCTTGTGAGGCCACAGTTCTGAAAAGCAAGTACCAGCGTCCCTCAGTATCTGCAGGGATCGGTTCTAGGATCCCTCAGAATACTAAAACCTGAGGACACTCAAGCCACTTATATAAAATACTACAGTATTTGCACAGAACCCATACACATCCTCCTGTACACTGTAGTGTTAGGGTACTGAAGTACGCTAAAATCATCTTTATATTACTTATAATGTACTACACCATGTATGCACTATGCAAATAGTTTTTGTACTGCATTGTTAAAGGAACAAGAACAAGTCTGTACGCATTTGCTAAAGATGTATTTTTTTCTCCTCCAGAATATTTTCAACCCACAACTGGTTGAATCCGTGGATGTGGAAACCCTGGCTAGGGGGCCAACCGCACGAGACATGAAAGAAACCATGATGTGCAACATCCGACCAGCAAAGAGTGAAAGGGTATGCTGTAGAGCTGGGCATCTAACAGCTTTAGTTAGATGCCCAAGTGCTGGAGCGACCAAACCCCTGAACGTTCTTGTTTACGTCTAAGCAGATCCCATTAAGCCCTGGGCACTTGGTTTGATTACTCCCTGGATCAAAGTTAAATTAAATTAGCCAACCGTCTTCTTTGCAGAGAGCGACATGCACACAGGCTGACTCACCTTCCAGAAGCTATCCACTTTGCCATACACAAGGGACTGGTTCTGCCTTTTGATTTCATTAATGTGATGGATGTCGCTGGAGTTCAGGTGCTGCTCGACCACAAACCCCAGAAAGCTGTTGTCTGGGGTGTGAGCTGAGGTGGAAAGCAAAGGACAGGGCCATTAGTTTGATCAGCAAGCAGCAAGCAACAGTTACAGATTTAATACAAGCCACCTTACTCATCACTCATTCTACCCGCTTCCTCCTTACCTGGGAGGGGTGAGGGACTGTCCTCTCCCACTCTGGCAAAAGCTTCACATGAGAATAATTCTCTGCAGGATGGATTAACCTGACAAAGTCCTTCTCTTTTCGGGGGAAAATCTATCTGTCTAAAATCACTGAGCGGTGCCCTGTCCTCCTGGTTCCCGCAGTGTAAGGCTGGCCTCTGTGCAGACCTTCCTTCAGTCAGGTCTCAATTCTTGAGTCAGATCTGCAGGGGTCAGGGTTAGATCTGCAGTTCTGAACAGGAAGGGCCACATACGATCTCATCTGACTCCGGCTGCACCTACCATCCAGGTGGGTAAAAGGAGGTTGGGGGTAAAAATTGAGCAGCACCTGCCCAAACTTTCATCTCCTCGGAGAATTATTAATGAGGATGTACAGTCATGTGCTGTACAGGATTTCAGTCAGTGACTGCCTGCATGTATAATGGTGATAATGAAGATTACAGGGCCTAATGACATCACAGCTCTCTTTGCTTGAGTCCTATGGGATTTGCACAGTGATGCAATAACTTAACAATGCATTTCTCAGAACAGGTCTCATTAAGTGACACGTGACAATAATTTAAGGGGCTATATTGAACAGGGCATGGAATGAAGGCAGAGTAAAAGGAAAGGCTCCCTAGTGCAAAAGTCACTCCAAAAGGCCAACTGCTGCAAAAGAACATGTCTACAGGGTGGCTATTCTGGAAGACACCAAAGGTCCTCTTCTGGAGATGTCTGTTAACCCTTCACCAAGCGGAAACAATCCTCCCACCTCCCCAAACATTTGTCTCCCTTGCCTATAATTTACAAGGGAATTTCCACCAGAAGTGGACTACCAAAAAACAATTCTCTCTTCTCTACCTTCATTCTCATCAGAGAAATTTCAAATTTTCAGGCGATGGCCCAGCAGAAAGCCATACGTGGCCAATATTAAATGAAGCAACTGCTCTGTTTGGTTTGACCTGAATAGAACAGCTGTAAATAATGATAAACAGAATTCCTCTTGGTAACTGAGATATACTCCAGATTCAGTAAAATCCATATAATGCAGCCTCAACTACATCCATTTATGGGAAGGAGCATGGTTAACAAGCAGGGAGGCGTGTCCCTTGTCTTGTTCCAGTTTTCTCAGGACAGGAGGCTCCAAGGTGGCACCAGAGCCCTGGTGGCCACACAGAGGTGACCTGAGGCACAGGCCTTGAAATCAGATACCCAGCCTTTTTCATGCTGGCCCTCTGGGGGGAGCAATAGGAACAAGAGGGACTCTGGCAGGAAGCCTGAAGCTATGGAAATGCATGAGCAGCATAAATACTGTGCTGTCACCCGTCCGGTCTCCCAGGCCTGTGCCTAATGGGGGTGACAGAACGAGGAGATAATAGGGTTGTGACTGGGGAGTTGTGTGCGGTCTGGCCAATCTGTTATTTCATTTCTGTGTTTTTGAACAAGTGCCCAGAGGCAAGGGCAAGGGCTGCAGTTGGCTGAAAAGTAAATTACTAAATAAATTCTCCCACCAACAAGAGGCAACAGCTGCCTTTTTTTTCCCTTTCCCTTTTTTTGAGGATTTGAGAGAGAATGGGGCAGGGGCAGGCAAGAGAGGCTGTGTACATCTAAATGGCATTCAGAAAGCTACAGAAGTCTCTTCCAAAAGCTTTTTTGTTATTCTAAAAGGTCTGAACTAGAATCTGATATTCTAAATTTTGGGGTTGCCCCCCCCCCCGAAATTGATGTAGTAACTGAAGTTCCATTCTCGAGATCTTTTCTTCTATGAGATTCAGTTATCTAGCTTGCATGTGGGCACTTAAAAAATCTACTTATTTCATCTTACACTGAACTAAGGAGGAGTCGAAAATCAAATGACCATTAAACACCATCTCCCCCCAAATACAAACATGTATAAATGTCTGTGTCAAAGATTTCCCTAGCTAAGAGCTTGAATAGTGAGAGGGAGAGAGAGGAAACAATTTATTCCAAAACCTGTGAGGAACTTAGTAAGCTTTGGCTGCAACTGTGACTGTAATTTGGTACTAAATCAACTCTGACACTGTATGGAGAATAAATTATACATACAAGCTCTCTTCTAAATTTTCAAATACTTTCTATCAAACTCCTCTTTCCCACTATGAGATGCTGCCTTGAGCAACAACACACCTGTGTGGTTTGGGACAGCTGATGCTTAGGGGCACCACCGGATTTAGTGAGCCCAGACCTGAGAACCAGCCTAGCCTCTCCATGACTCTTTCCAAGGAACGCTGAATTTGTCACTGGATACCAAATCTCATCAACGTGCCAGTTTACTCAGCTTTGGCTCACCCCAGCAGGTGATTTGGAGAAACCACAGGCCAGATGTGATTTGCTTCCGAGGGTATGACCAGCAGCTGATGCCTGCTTGGTAACAAGGGCAGAGAGCACCCTGGTCTCAACATGAGGCTCCTTGTGTTGCTTATAATGAGTCAAAAGCTACGACCCCAGACTGAAGCTATCGAGAATGACCTTTTCACTGAGATGTAACCTTAGCCCAAGCTTTCTCTTTTTCTGTGCCTTAAGATGAGAACACAGACTTTAGTTGTGTTGCAAGGTTTCAAAGACTAGATAGCTACATTTCAAGATAAAGCAAAGTACTCCTATCATAAATGAGATGCAGGAAATTCTGTACTTTCAGGGATAAGTCGATCACTGATCAGAAGATAAACAGGATTTCAGTGATCAGAAGTAAACAGGATTTAAAAAAAAAAAACAGCTAGAAACCAAGATGCACCATGTATAGGTACAGAATAAATGTAATGAATGTGACCATTGTATGTAGAATGTACCAATACATGTTCTTGGTTTGAAATAAAAAACAAACAAACAAAAAACAGCTTGAGTAATTTGTAGGTAAATGGATGTACCTTGAGAACATATTCTTAAGTGAAATAAATTAGACACTTATCAGTACACATCGAATTGGTTCTCTGATATGAGAAACCATAAGTGTAAATAAGGACAAAGGGGTATAATAGATATTATGTAAAAAAAAAAAGAAAAAAAAGATAGTATTCTAAAGAGACGAGAACTAGATAGAGAAAAGGGGGATAAAAAAGGAAGGTTAAAAGAAAAGTAAGATGAAAGGGAAAAAAATAGAAAAATGCAAATAAACTTGTTGCACATAAGAAGGGGTGGGTGAATGAAAGGGAGGGGAGGGGAAGGGGAGAAACTAAGATACATCATGTACAGGTAAAAAATAACCATGCTGATTATGATCATTATGTATACAATGTACCAATACATGTTCTTGGTTAAAAAAAAAAAAGCTGGTATTTGAGTTCTGACTACATTCTGTGTTCTATGCTAAGCACATTATAATGACTCATTTTATCCTCACAACAGCCTTATGTTTGTTCAAATGGGAAAAACAGAATTATTTAAACTCCCCAAGTCTACATGCTAAGAAGGGGCAACAGAGCCATGATGGGTTTCAGAGCCAGAATTGCTGGTTCCAACCTCTGTAAGCCGCTCTAATATACAGTCTCATATCCCAGGTATTTTATTTGCAGGACCCTGGGAACTATGGTGGTAAACAGTGCTTCAGAAAAAGATAACATCGTAAGACAGCGCAAAATACACACATGCATATACCCACACAATTATTTATGTTCACAGTTTTGTGATCAACTTCTGTCATTCTGATGTGGAACTGTGTTGAACTTTATTTTTTTTTAAATGGTGGCAGTCAGTAACCCTTATTTATTTACTTTTACTATGACAAATTGTGTTGCTATGAACATGGTTGTGCATGTATCACTGTGGTATGACGATTTTAATTCTTCTGGGAAGATACCAAGCAGACGAATAGCCGGGTCAAATGGAACCTCTAGTTGTAGTTTGCTGAGCAATCTCCACACTGATTTCCACAGTGGTTGGACCAGTCTACTTTTATATGCTGCAAACTGGAGGAAATTTGCTGAATATTTACAATGATCTTAATACAGCATAGTTTAGGACAAACTTATTTAAAAAGGTGCTGCTATAACCCGCTGAGAAGCACCTGTGTATACACTGCTGTACACTAGCTTGATGCATTCCCTGGGCAGATGATGGTGATGCCAACCTCGAAGAAATACGACTAAGAGATGCAGCCGAAGAGGAGTAAGTCCTGATGTCCTCTAGCATAGGAGGGTAAGCAATATCGACAACAATTAATTTTATATTTCAAAAACAGTCGAAGGCTTTTGAGTGTCTCCCGACACAAGGAAATGATAAACATTTGAAGAAAGAAATACTGTTAGATGAGCCTGAATAATCCATTCAATGTCAAACTTTTAGAGCACTGAGTCTGTGAACTAGGTTATATTCTAGCCATTGAGTGATGACAACATAAGAGTTTTTGCCTCTCAGGAGCTTACCAACTACTTAATAAATGAAGTACATACTGTACCTACAAAGCAGTAATAACAACTTCTTTAAAATATAATTCAAAATTTTTATTAAGTCAAATTGACCTTTCTTTCAATGGTGTAAAACTCCAGGGTCTGTCTTTATGACCAGTAAGTCCCAAATACCTCTAAGAATTTTGTTTCATGCTTGCCATCTGCTCATCAAGGCAGACACCCCACATCCAGCCTGGGCTCACTCTTTAGCCTCACAGGCAGTCAGTCACCAAGCTCTGCAGGCTTTAGCTTCTCAAAATCCATCAACTTACTCCCTCTTCTCCATCTTCCTTAGTTCAGGCCTCATCGATTTCTGCCAAGATTTCTGCAATAAACAAGCTTCTCTTTCCCCTAAATACAAATGCTGTTACTGGTTTTCCTGATTATAACCGAAATATATCTTCAGTGTAAAACTTTTTTCAGATAATAGAGAAAGATATAAGGAAAAAAAAAGTTACCATTTTACCACCTAGAAATAACCACTATTAGATGACTTTTTCCCAAGGTTTATGGATCGTTTTTATCCTCAAACTAAAATTGGATCCTATCACATTTACTCTTGTGAACATCTTTCTGTACTTTCACAATGTGCCACAAGTATCTTTCTAGATGATAACTACAGCTCACCACTGCTTATTAAAGAGGCACAATATGATATGTCCAAGCTCATTCTGTCACAGTGGGTACTCCATGGCTCTGGTCCTCCAGCATCCCTTTGTGGAAGTGGCGACACTCCCTTCTTCTCTGCATGTTTGCATAGGTGGCTGACAGGGTGCTGACCCTAACTCTAGCCTCCTTTACTCCAGTCTCCTTGCCTCCAGGATGGGCACCTAGTTGAGACTAATCCACCTGACAAAGGGTCAGTTCAAAGATAGGGTCTCAACCAAGTTCTGCCAAACATGGCTTTTCCATGACTAGTCAGAGCCACTTTTCAAGTCAATGTCTTCCTGTAACAGCCCCAACCTGTCAGGGTGGGAGTCTAGAGCTGTAGGTGGCCCGCTGTGTGCCCATGTGTTACGATTTGGACTTAAAATCTTTCCTTGAAGTCTGATGCATTCAGAGGTGTAGCTTTGGGAAAGTGACTAGACCCTGGAGGCACTTATACTCATCGGGAGATTAATCCACTGATGAGTTCATAGGCAAATATGCTGTCAGGAGAGAGGGCCTCGTTGCAAGAGGTGGTTCATTGGAGGCATGACTTAGAGAGTGTATTCCTGTTCCTGGGCCTTTGCTTCTCTAGTTCTGTTTCCTGACTGCCATGACTTGAGCAGCTTTCCTCTACCATGCCCTTGTATCATGCCATTTCTGCATTGGAACCAGCCAAACAAGGACTGAACCCTCTGAAATTGTGAGCCAAAGTAAACCTCTCTTCCTTTAAGTTCCGGGTCTCAAGAATTTTGTCTCAGTGATAGAAAGGCTGACTAATACACCATATAATGATAGCCTGTGTGAAAGTGACACCAGCCCAGAGAAATATAAAGTTGAGATATGGTGTGAAAACATTCTCCAAGCCTTGGATTCAGCTTTCTCCATGGTTGGTTTCAATAATTTCCAGAGACAACCAAGCTTCGCGACCAAGCCAGTATGACACACATCACATCCAATACACTCCTTCCAAATCCTCACAGTTTAACTCAATAGATGTCAAACATCACTACATCTTTGTAAACCCTGTGGGAGATTTCTAAACAGCCCTGATACCTATAACCTTGCACTTTTCTCCCTTCTTCACTAACCCTGATCCACCCTCTGCATTGCTTAACAAGGTTTGCAAAATACTTCTGTAATACAAATCTGGACAACAGCAGTTGCCTGCCGAAAATCTTCACCACCCCTCAGGATGATGCAGGGCCCAGTGAAGCCATTGCTCCGGCTTTGTTTCTGGTCACATTCCCAGTGCTTTCTCTGCCCAACTATGACTTACATGGGTTGGGCTGTTTTTCTATCTTATCTCAGGCTAGCATGTGTTTGGCATGCCTAGTGTTTCCTCCACCCTATAAGTCACAGCTCTTATCTTCTAGGTGAGGAATCTCAAGACTAAGTGCACCTTCTCAGTGCTCAGAGTAGGAAGAGCTGGAGCCTTTATCACACACTGATATCTTCCTTAATAGACTGGACACTCCCTGAGGACCAAGCATGGTTAATGTACTTGAACTCCCAGAGCACAGAGCATGGTAGCTACTGAGTAAATATTTTTAGAAGGCACGATTGATCAAGTTAATAATGAATACTTATTAGATGGCTTTACATCCAGTATGATTTGTTAACAAGCTCCAAAACTGAAGTCCATTCTTGGGATTAATAAGCCAACGTCAACTGCCACTCCTCCCAAAGCCTCGTGTGCTTAGAAGCAGGGGCATGTGGAAGGTGACTGAACTGTGGGGGTGTACAGCTGGCTTGGTATAGGGAGGTGAGGCCTAGTTGGAAGAGGCAGGTCACTGAGGCTGTGACCTGGGAAGGGCCTATCTTCCTCGCAGGCTCCACTCTTTGCTCTCTGCTTCCTGGCCACCATGAGGAAGAAGCTTGCCATCCTGCCCTGGAGCCAGATGACTATGGACTGAAAAATGTGAGCCAAAATAAACCTCCCCTCCTTTAAGTTTTGAGCGTCAGGTATTGTGTCTTAGTGACAAGAAAGTGACCTACCACAGAAGCTACCCTACACCCATAAACCTATTATAGACACAGGGTAAATATTTATCAAATTGATAAGTTAACATATCTTTTTTTTATCTAGGCCACAAAATGAATGCTGGCAAGAAGGGAAACAAACCAGAGACACAGACTTTTAAAATTCTAACATCATGGGATTCTAAACACTGATCTTCATTCAGATTCAACACATTTACTAAGCAATGACTATGAGCAGGTAACAATTTAGGAACTGAGGACATACCAGTAAGCAGGACAAGTCTGGATATCCCTTCACTGACCATATTTGGTGGACAGACACAGTAAGTAAGCAAGAATAACAATCCAGTGTTACATAGACAAAAGATAGGAACACCCCAGGTTTTCTGACCAACACCAAATTCTACTTAATGACCTCATGCCAAAACATTTAAAGGTTACTTTTTGATGGAGAAAAGATTAACATATGGATGAATGTCATAGACCAATTCAAGCACTCTGCTAACTGTAGACTCTAGGTTGTGGGTTTTTAGCATACATTTCTTCCTTTTCTTTATGTCTGAAAACTGCCATAAAATGTGTACAAAGAATGCTGGCTTCCATTGTATCCATGACATTTGGCTAATTCTGATGATGGAACTGACATTATATTAAAAAAAAAAACTTCCTTGAGAAATAAAGACATGTGACATAAGAAATAACTTGGTTTTAAAAACTACATCAGTAGTGATATTATGCTTCAAGTCGATTATTTTATTCAAATGGCGATGATGCTAGGATCTCTGAGAAAGCTAGGATGTAGGCTAGGGGAACTATAATGTACAGCCGAGTCATAAATGTGAGCACCTGGACTGTTGACAGAAGGCACAGCGGAGTAAATTCTTCAAGTGTCAAAAAGCAATTTAAGAGAGAAGGGACTCCTTAGAACATCACTCCTGGAGGCTGAGACTCGGATGGGAGGAACTGAGAGGCTGATTCTATTAGAGGTCTGCACTGAAGTAAAAGGCAAGTGTCTTCCCAATTCAAGGCAGAGGCCAAAAAGGCAGTGTGAATCACAAATACCTCCTTTGCCTGTCATGCCCTAAAAGAAAAATCCTGTCTGGAAGCAACCGATCCTCAGTTAGAGCCAAAAAAAGGTACCATCTACAGGGAAAGGAATTGGCTCATTTCTAAAATTTCTGGGTTTTTTCCTTTTTTTTTTGGTGCTAGCTAGGGATTGACCTCAGGGCCTTGTACTTCCTATGCAAGCACTCTAACCACTGAGCTAAATGCCTGGCCCCAAAATTTGTTTTAATCAGGCAAAATTTTTGATCTTCAAGCTACTGCCCTGACCTGACATGCAAAAAAACAAAAACAAAAACAAAAACACCATGAGCCCCAAATACTGGCAAAAACTCAAAAGAGGTAGAATGCAATAACAATGACAATGAGTATGGTTTGAACAACTCTTCAAATTCCAACCACATAAAGTACATAGAAAGAAGATAGTAAGATGAGGTCACTAGTTTTACAAAGTGTCTGTAATCTCAAATTTGCACAATGCTTCTTATCCATTCCTGCATTGTCACATGGGCTAAAACCAGGAGAAGTATTAACCTTCAATTTAATTTAATTCAATCGATAAATATGCTCTCAAAGCCTACCAGATGCAAGGAGTTACGGGCGAAAATAAAGCAGGGGAGAGAGCACGAAGGTGGGGGAGCAAGGCGCGTCTCACTGAAGCATGTCTGAGTTAAGCACTTCGCAGTTTACCTGGGCGTCACTGGGCTCCGGCGTCTGTTTACCTACTGATGATTCGAAGTGTTGCTCCTGCAGGTGTCATTTCAACCAGTCGATTTTTTTTTTTTTTTTTTGTGGTGCCGGGGATCGAACTCAGGCCCTTGTGCTTTCAAGGCAAGCACTCTAATCACTGAGCTAAATCCCCAGGCCCCAACCAGTAGATTTTTGTATTGAATAAATTTAACAAAATTGTTATTTTTATACTTCCTGTTACATTATCTTATAAAAATTAATGAAAAAATATGCACTCTTTGATCATCCTGTATTTAAATAATTGGGCTGGTAAGTGGTCAGAGACCTGAGGCAGAGATGGGAAAGTCTAAGGGAAGAAGGTTCCAGAAGAGGCAACAACCACTGCAAAGGTCCTGGGGTACAAAGGGATCTGTGTCACAGAGGAGACATCAAGGAGGCTAGAGGGAAATGAGCAAGAAGGGTAGTAAGACCAGGCCAGACCATAGCGATCCCTAAAGCTGCTACCGCAGAAAGATGTGCCTTTCCCCGATGGTGAGATACCGCATGAGCCACGGCATTCTGAGCAGAACAGTGCTAGGGTCTGACCTGTGGTTTAATTAGCTTCACTGGAAAAACTGAGTCTATTGGTTCTTTACTCATTGACTCACCAAATATTTAGTTAACACCAACAATGTGCAGAGGACCAATTTAGGCACTGAGGACTCAGCAAGAAGCACACTGGCGGGGATTACGGAGTGTAGTCTAGGTTGGAATGAGGCTTGGTGGGTGAGAGCCACCGAGCAGCAGTAGCTGGCTTAGGAAGAAAGACTTGCAGGAATGTGACGTGACTCTTCCTCGAAGGATGAGAGGGCTGCAGTGGGGGGTGTGTGTGTGTGGGTGTGTGGGGTGTGTGGGGGTGTGTGTGTGGGGGGGGTTCAGGGGAGGACAGAGGTTTCCAGGTAAAGCAACAATCTGGATATCAGAAAGAACATGGCATGATGCAAGGCAACCCAGGAGAGCCAGCAGGGGCCAGATGGTGTAGGAGGCAGGACCTGACTTCAGGGTTAGGAAGCAGGGCAGGCAAGTGAACACAGAGCCTCCTCCAGGGTACCCTCAGTACACCAGACATTCACGTGAGACACAGAAGACGAGACAGGAGCCTTAAATCCCTATCAGGGATTTACTCTGGGCCAAGCAGGGCTTCAATAACTGCCACCTCTGGTCAACAGTCTGTAGGTGTGGGTGAATTATGCTTTGGGAACCTCTTCTCCCCTCCCTCATGGGTAAACTGGAACAATGGTCCTGGCACACCACCACTATGGGGATACTGGACAAGACCAGTATGAGAACACAAATGGGGCCTCTAAACACTGGTCACTACCACATACCAGTCACTTCATACTGACCACATACATAGTCATTATGTCTCACTTGGGCCGCTTTGCTCGCTCTCTACTTGTAGTTTTATTTCTGTTCTGCTGGCCAAAGAAAACTTAAAACAATGGACAGAGGCTACCTGCTGATTTCTAAAGGTCAGAGAAGCAGCTGCTAAGCAAGAGACAGGGGAGCTAGAGGGAACGCTGGTGTCTAGAGCCAGAGAGAAGTCAAGCCCTACTGGAGGCGGAGCAAATGGAAGAACACATCTCTAGAGAAAGAAGAAGAGGTTGTCCTTTCTAAATGGTTAACTCTGGTGGCACAAGCCACAGCTCCAAGTTCAACATGGCAACAGGGCTTGTGTTTAATCACCTCACTTCAGCCACTTGCTTTTCACAGTGGGAGAAGGCAGGGATTTTCAAAGTGCGGTACCAGGTCCAGCAGCACCAACATCGTCTAGGTCTTGTTAGAAAAGCCAATTCTCTGGCCTTCCCCAGGCTCTGCAGTCTGTGTCAATAAGCCTTCCAGGTGATTTCAATGTGCACTCAAGGTTTAGAACCACCAGCAGAGGGGTGAGAGGGCGCTGGGTTCAAATCCCAGCTCTGCCACTTATTATCTTGGGCAGGTTCCTTTAAACATCCGACACTCAGCTCAACTAACGGGAACTAAGTCCTATTATCTGGGTTAAGCCCAGGAACCAAAAAAGCGGCCTCTCTCCCAACAATTGTAATCCAAATTGGATGAACTGGCATTCACTCCAATCACCTCCTCCCCTGCGGTTGTCTAACAAGAGCAGCATGAATATTTCCTCCAATACCTGATCCTAGAATCCTTAAAGGAGAAAAAACACTGGAGTGAGGTTCTGCCAGCCAAAGAGGCCAGCTTGGAGAGGCAGATGGCTTTACTCTGTGAATCCCACAGAGACCACAGTATGAAGCATTCAGTTCTCCGCTCTGCCTTCTTTTCCAGCAGTTGGGTTTTGTCCTCATCTTTGTTTCCCCCTCTTCCTCTGTACACTTTTTCACTCTAGCCTACATCTTCGCCACTGTGCACTAGGGTGCCCAGCTGTCCTGCTTTGCCTGGGCTGGGGAGTGGTTCCCACCGTGCAGGCCATTTAGCTAGAAAACTGGGATGCGCTGCTCACTTCACTGTGAACCAACTCCTTCCGAAATGCTTCTGGGAGTGAGTGTGGGGACAGGCAGGATATGCCTCTATGTTTACATCTGTTCTGCTCCATCCACCGGTCTGTCACCTCCAAAGTGGAAAGATAAGACGGCCTCATTTTTATGTGTGTGCCTCCTGACCCCTCCTAAAGTAAGCCTCTGGACAGCAGAGACTAGGGACCCACAGGTACCAGAGATACGGTGCCCTGATCGACTAACTGAAGCCAACAACCAAATAAAGATTCCGAAGTAATTTTATTTCACGCTTATACAGAAAAGAAAATACTCAGGTTTAGTCACCTGTCCACCAGTAAGGTACAAGCGAGCACCTTATGGGGATTTGGGAAAGGGGATGGTTAGAAAAAAATCCAAGGAGCTGCAGGTGAAATGGGAAGGCTCTAAACCAGCCTCTCCAGAATCCCCAAGCTGCTCCTTCCTCAACTCCCCATTACAGCTCCTAGTCTTTCTGCCCCAAATGTCCTCACATACCAAGAAACACTCCATGTTCCCCAGGCTGCAGGACAGCGTGGAACATGAGTACCCAGAAGCCATATTTTCCAGTGTTGTCACATAGCAAATGACACCCTAATCATTGTAGTTATACAACAAGTAAATAAAATAAACCTATACGGACTTTGCTTAGGGAACAAGGAAGTGATGCAAGGCAGTGACACGAACAGTGAAACTACAGCACAGCCTCCAAAGGTTACTAAAACTTTAGTGGACTATTAAAAAACAACAACAAAAAGATCTATGGAGAAGCTTATATGAAACACTGTGGGGGGAGCAACCTCATCATGGCTGCGATTGTTGCTTTCAGCTACGGTCTCCAGGCAAAGACAGGAAAAGATTCAATTAGATAAAGATTTTTATCCCAGCTGATGTTTTTACATAAACCAGATGAAGTTGTGAAAGTAGGTGCTGAGCAGATAATTAGAACTACTCAAATATGGCATAATACACAGTGCAAATAATCATTTTGAGGGTTTTATTTTTCTCTTTTAAGTGATTTAGGCAAATAATGTCTCTTTTTTTTGTGCATGGGCAGATTTTTTTTTGTTTACTAAGGTATAACACACCTTGTTTGAGACTGAAAAAAAGAAAAGATTGCTTTAAGGAGTTTAAAACAAGTAGTATTTGCAGTGGACTAAAAGCACAGACTGAAATGACGCCTAAACACAAAGCCAACCCACGTATCTGGCAAGCACAGAAAATCCCACCATTAATTCTCTACAAATAAAAACAGAATATCTCCAAATAGATACACATTAGAAGATGGTCACTTGATTAACTCTAAAACAGCTCTGGAAATGTTTTCATGTCTGAGTAGAATCTTGAAAAAGAATACAATGTATTAAGTGGAAAAAAAAAGCGCTGCAAAATTTTAGTATGTATAACAGTTACATAAAAAGTACACATTGAAAAATAGTAATGGTTACGTTGTGTTTTGAAGAACCTTTTTTCAGTGGGGAAAAGACTCTCCTTGTTTTTGTAATCTGATTGCTCTTCTTTCTATAGATTGGAAAGGTAGAGGGAGTCCTTGAAATAGTCTTAATGAAAAAAATACAATTTTTCTACAGGATGATTTGAAGGAGGCAGGGGTGGCTAAGGACTGGGCTGTGACTTCTGAGAAGTTGAGACCTGGAGAGACACAGTATGTGTTGGGGCAGAGAAGAAAAGGGGGACTTGAGGCCAGAGACCCAAAGGATGTGAATACTCTGCTATGGAGTATGGACAGGACTCCCAAGACAGAGGGAAGGGCCTGGAGGCTCTGAGAGGAAGGCCTGATCCAAGCCGAGTTTTCAAGGGCAGCTCTAGGGGCCGCAGGAAGCCCTTAGTTCTAGTTCCACAGCCGTGCTAAATGCAGACATGGCAAAAGCAGAACTAGGGCCCTGAAGCAGGAATGGCACTTATCAGTTTCCTGGAAAATCATCACTCAACCCATCTAATCAAAGGGCCTTAGTGTTGTCTCACCACCTGGTCCTGATCAGGATGGTATCGGAAGTAGTCTACCCTGATACATCCTAAAATGCCCAACTACACACAGGGTACACAGAGGGGGCCATTCTGGGGAATTCCTGAGATTTGGGGCAAAACACATACAAAACAAGGCTTTTTGACTTGCAGATATCTCGCTATCTTGCAAGAAATCCGAGGAGAAACAGAGAAAGCTTTCATGTAAGAAATGGGACATGAATATTTCAGAAAGCAAACATGTTCTGGCCCAGTGTATTTCACTTCACTGGCCCTGAAGATGCTGCCCCAGAGAATGTTTTTCTCTCTCTTTGTGCTGAGGGCTCTCTGACTGCACACATACTGCAACACCGCTAAAACTCCTAAAAAAATCGACTCAACTCTACAAGGAAAACTATTTCTTTGGTCTCTAAATTTTTCATCAGGTACCCCAGTGACAGAAAGCAACCTAAATACACAAGAGTCTCCACATATCCTCAATGTATGAGCCTGTTTATACATCAATTACGTAATGATGATATAACTTTGAACATTTTCTTCTCATAGGCAAAGGAACAGTCTTTCCCTTGAGACCACTAGAATAGTCACGTTCACCTAAATAACCGGGAAGGACACTGGTGGCTCCTCTGTCATAGGGAAGAAAGGGATCCACTGTGGGCAGGCTCCAGATGGGAAGGTGCGGGAGGCACTGTTTTCTGTTGCAAATTCTCCAGGCTACATACATCTTGACATGATAAATGCCTCGAACTGCTTCATTTCCCTACTCATTTCCGTATTTCCTGTATTTCTCGTCCACAAGAAAGTTTTCCATCTACCTGTCGTGTGACAGATTTAGAACCACTGATGATAACTCACTTCACTGTCTCATTAAGATCTTCAAAATGCTGATTTTCTAATTCTTCATTCCTTCTGCATTTATTATCTCTGATTTCTCTGTGATTAACAACTTTTTCTCATCAACTATTTGATTATTTCAAATATAATTTGTCCTGGAAAGGCAGGAAGATCAAAGCTGGATTTTTTTTTTCCCCTTTATTTTTTAAAATAATAAGCTGGTATACTAGCAACTTGCAAAGGTGACCAACTACATTTTGTGGGGTTTTCTTGCTGATGCATCATTTAGGGCTCAACTCTTTCCTCCCGCTGGTTTGATTTTAATCTACTGGAATCGGCGTTCTTTCCACACTCAGACTGCCCCATTTTGGGATCCTGTGTCCTTCTGCTTCCGCCCCAGGGGTGCTTTTTAGCTTCCTTTGCTTTCCTCTGGCCATGATAAGATGGTCCGTCTTGAAGATTCCCTGCACTGGACCTGCAATCTGCTCCTCATGCCAGGAGGAGGCTCCTTTTAGTGAGAAAAAGTAATCAGGGAGCCCCAGTATGAGTGCTAAGGTACACTCATATTGCTACGGGCCTGCCTTTGCTTTTGGTTCTTTTCAAAGCACAGAGTTAGGAAACTTCTTTTTCATGAAAAATGAGGAATTCACATTGATATTTCCTATTCAAACTGAATACAACATGGTCTTTACTTCAGTTCTCCCCTTTATCATATACTGAACATCTTGGTTCATACACTGTAACGATCTCAAATAAGAATATAAATGTTTTCTGATATGAATGTACAGGCGAATCATTGTGCCTACGGTGTTGGTTGATGTTTTGCCATAAAGTTCCTTGTTTTTTTCAGGAAGGCAGTCAAATGTGTCAAATTTCCTGACTCCTGCTAACTCTGTATCATAGTTAGGAAACTTATCCCTCTTCCCAGGTTAACAGAAATTACTCTACGCTTCTAGCTTCAGTATATATTTTTCCCAGGTACTGGGGATGGAAGCCAGGGCCGCATGTATGCTAGGCAGGTACTTTAGAACTGAGCCACATCCCCAGCATTTTACATTTATTTTGGAGATGTCCAGCCCGGTCTCAAACTTGCGCTCCTCCTGTCTCAACACCCCCAGTGGACTTACATTGGGTGGGGTTACATTTCAGTAACATTTTAAACAGTGCACTTCTTTCAATTCAGTCAAGCAGCGCTATGGAACACAAAACATGTTTGCAGGGCTCTAAATCCCACTATTCTGAAAGAGAAGTCCACGTTTTGTAGATCTCTGTAGGCCTGGACACAGGAATGTTTTGGAGAGTGCACACCTGTCACTCTGGAAGCCTGGGCCGTTTTGCCCACAGGTAAAGTCTTAGCCCACTCGGCGTAATGTACACAGTGCACTTCTGAGTATGTTCGGCACCACCTCATCTCAGTCTGACACTTTCACAGCAAAGACAAACCACAGGCTAGTTTCAATCATGCCGCACCGTGTCGACAGCCACCTGTCACCTAAGGCGCCAGATATTAGTTGTTCCCTGAACTATGAGCTAGGCACAGGTTGCAGTAACAGGATAATATAGCTCCAGGGGCAATAATAATGTTGACAATACACACAGCACACCCTTACCAACCTAAGCTAAAAGAACAATTAAACATAAGTTGATTTTAAAAGCCACTCTCATCAGCTGTAACCCTTCTTAATTTTCCCTTCTTTGAACCAACACCCAAGGATTCATCCAGTGTGCTCACCATTACATTTAATGAGGCCGAATAAAGGGCCATTTTGGGGTGGCTGCATGCAAGGGGACAGGGCGGTTGTGCACGGAAAAGGAGGTCTCCTGGGTCTTCATTCAACAAACCAGACAGAATGACATCTCTGAAATGATTTTTCGAGTGGAAAACTCTGGGTTAAAATTATACTGATAATTTTGGAAAATTAGAATTCTCTACTCTGAGCATCCAAATTAACTGTTTAACTCATGTGGCCTTTTGTTTTCAGAAAAGAACTTCAGTTTGTCACTGCGGTAAACTGACTTAAGTATTTATTTTTGGCACAAATGCTATCAAGTTTTGTACCTGGCTTCATAGTGGTCCACTGATTAGAAATCAAGCTGTACAGAGGCAGGTAAATGGGGAGCAACAGTAAGAACTTTGGTGAGGACTGGAAAAGAGCACCCCAGAAACAGCTCTAGAAGTCTAACAGTGGGCCATCTGCTCACCGTGAGTCTGATGCGCTCTTACTCTTCCCACATAAAATAATCACTGCTCCTGAGGACAGCGATACCAGCTCAGCAGGAGAGGGGAGAAGCTTGTTCTCAGGGAAGAGTTTAGGAAGGCAGGAGAGTACAAGACTGAATTTAAAACAGCTGCATTTAGAAAGAGCTAGTTTTTTTTCTTTGAAAAGTTTGGTGCTTAAAGCATTAAGAAATATCTATTCATAAAGTGGGCTGACATGGAAGACATCATTCCTCATTAAAAATGAAGTGGACCCTCCACAGTGTCAGTGTGGCATGAGGTGTGCTAAGGCTATGCCAACCTAAAGCTAGCCCAAAGCTCTTTTCTGATGGCAATTTGTAGTCAACATTTTTCTCCGCAACATTTCCAAGCAAATGGTTCAAGAGCACACGCTTCTGCAGCTAAGGGTCGTGAAAATAACAACCCCAAACAGATGGTTGTCTTTAGTGGCATCCTGGAAAGTGGAGGAGAAACAAAAATACTCACGGAACATGGTATAAAACTGCTGAGGGTTCAGATTCCATTTTCCCCAGGGGGTCTTGTGGCCTTTGGACTGGGCGTAATTCGCATGATTAAACTCTGGCTCGGTACCAAATGAATCCAGCACTCGGAGCATGCACCTGTAAGAAAAAGTGAGGTGTGTAAAGTTACAACCTTAACCTCAAAGTCCACAAAGAAAAAGCTCTAGCCTCTTCTTCAGGAACTACCAAAAACAAATATCTTAAATTAAAAATACTACCAGGCAAGAATTGACAGGTTTTTTTTTTCTGTTTGTTTGTTTTTTTAATTTTTGCAGGGCCACGAATTGCACCCAGAGCCTTGTACACGCTAGGCAACCACTCTACCTCTATCTCTGAGCTACATCCCCCACTAGCAACTCTCTAGAACAGTGTGGGTGGACCTACACATGTGCGCTGCAGCAGGCTGTGTGTATCACTGGAAGCTCTAGAAGGTTTGCCACCACTGTTCTAGAATAACTTATATACCAAACATCTCCAGGTGTGATTTGAGAACCAAAGACATCACAGAGTAGACGGGAGTTGCTTCAGACGGCCTAACAACATAAAGGGCTGCTCAAGTATAAGGAAAGTGAAAAGTTCCCTGAAAGCTATAGCTGGGGACTACAATATTCACTGCTGTATACCCCGCACCCAGCCAGAGCCAAGAATACAGCCGTTATTAAAGAAATAGCTACCACCTCTACAGGTCTCAATCTACCTAAAGCATAAGCCATGTGTAATCCCTTTCAGTATAAATGTTTAACATTTATATCAGTTAACTAGACTATTTGGTTTTAGGTATGGGTTATGCTATTGTGAAGAATCCCCTGAAAATTTATGTATCAGAAACTCAATCTTCAAATTTACATGTTGATGGGAGTCTGAGGTGGGGCCTTTGAGAGGTACTTAGGGTCAGATGAGGTCATGAGAGTGCACCCATAATGGCTTCTTAAAAAAGGGAGGAGACACATGAGCTTGCGCCACCTGGCTACCTGGCTCCCCCTCTCCCACCTTGCCACGCCTTCCCCCAGGACTTGCCACAGCGAGATGGTCCTCACTAGACGTGGCCCCTCCACTTGGGACATCTCAGCCTCAGGAATGGTGACAAATTAATCTCTGCGCATTGTCAGTTATTCAGGCTCGGGGAGTCTGCCTGGCCACACAGACCACGTGGACTATGCTTCACAGCTTATCCAACAGGCGTGATGGTTTGTATCTACCTAATCACAACAGAACTTGCTGCTTTGTTCTAAACTCTAACGGAACACAACTGAAGACGTTCCATTCGCCTATGCCGCCAAAGGCCCAAGCTGGCCCTAAACCTATTCTGGCTGTGAGCCAGGGCGGTCTTTACATTCTTAAATGTAAAGTAGGGCAATATTTTGTGACATATGAAAATTATATAAATTACGTATTTATGCATTTAAAAATAAAGTTTTATAGAATGCAACCACATCTTATGTTTCCATATTGTCTGTCACTGCCTTCGTGTTATAGAACTGAGCTGAGAATGTATGTACGTACGGACTATAAAAACCTCAAATATTTACTAGCAGGCCCTTTAGGGAAGTGTTCAGACCACAGCTTTACAGGACAGAAAGAATCATCAACTGTAAGACATTAATACTGAAACAAAATTTACTGATTTTGGTTATGCTGATTTCATCACCAATTCTCAAAACATTCATGCAAATTAAGCTCTTGAATGGCTAATGAAAACATCAATTTTCTGTTGTTACATATCAGTAATACTTCTGAATAACTTTTACTAGACCAACAGGCATAAAAGTAAATAGATTACACATTTGAGAATCAGATGAAGGCAGTGGCTTTTGAGGAACTGACTCAGTTTCTTTCTTCTGCATTATACTACTGCTAGGAAAATACTGTTTCCATTTTAAAATTATCACTTCACTATAAGAATCTGAAACAAAAACAACAACAAACTCCAAATAGCACAATGGATACGCTAGGAAGCACAACTGTTAATTGCCATTTTTGTCTGTTGATTTTCTTACTGCTATTTGTCCACACAAAACAAACAAACAAACAAAAAACCCCCAAAAAAACCAGTATGAGGGAAGGCTACGACCACAGAATGAATTCCCTAGTTTGACTGGCTTTCATGGGATATTCTCATCAAAATGGCGATATTCTCAAGACAGGGTCTCATTATGTTGTCCAGGTTGGCCTTCAACTCCTGGGGTCCCATGATCCTTTGGCCTCAGACTGCTGAGTAGCTGGAACTACAGGCGTGTATCACCTGGCTGGACAATTTCCACGGCATCAACAAGGACAGTGTCATCAGCCTGGCAACCTACAGGGGGGACAGAAACAGGTCCCCCATATCCCAGAAAAAGAAATCACACAATCAATCCTCTCTAATTTAGGTTGGTGATTATATTTTAATTCTGAATTTTATTATCGTTACCTTTAATTTGGGTAATTAAAGCAAATCCTACTGAACAAAGTTGCCTGGTAGGAGCCTACCTCCCAAAGGCCTGGCTGCTCTAGAGTCAAGACATAAGCTATATCTGGTTTCTTGACAACACCACTACAATGATCAGATGTCTCTGAGAAACTTAGAATTCAACATCCTTTTACTTGAGGCTTTGGCTGAGGCATTGTTTATTTTCTAGCTTATAGAGATTTGTTTTATAAACCACCAGCAGGGAAGTGACCTTTACCCATGATACGGGAGATTTAAAATTGTAGTTTTCATTCTTGATCACTTTCCACATCTGTTTTGGAATTGTGTGTGTGTTCTTAATATTTCTGTCATCTCTCTAATGCTTTGGCGTATCTGGGGCACCAAGGAAAGACTAATGACTTACAAAAGACACTTGCTTGGATTTTGCCAGGCAGCTTGCCTTCCCCTAATAGGAACCTCGGCAATAATGTCAAGTGACTCCTGAGACATTTTTTTTTTTTTACCTTTGGACACAGTACTTTAGAATGGATGCTCCCAGCTCAACAGCAACATTCTGTTTTGAAGTTTGATGTAAAATATGGCATGTCTTGGACTTTTTCTATCTTATATCTCTTCAATGTTCGGCAAAAGGCCTCAGATGACACAGAGGAGGGTGAGTTTCACAGTTCCTAGCAGAGTATTAGTCGCATATATGTAGTTATTTAATACATGTTTGACCAAATTTCCTAAATCCTCATGTGAAATTTACAAATATTTCCCCAGCATCAACAGGCTTAAAGGCTTGCTACCAATTGAGAGATCAGATGAAAATTCTCCCTGTAATTCACACTACCTACTATCAACCAAGAAGAACACAGACAATGCACACAACTTCTAATTTTAAAAGGAGAAAGAAATGGGTAAGAAACCATCTAGAGGATCTGCTTGGCATTTTGATGGACTCTTAGGCTCAATCATACCGAAGACTGCAGAGCTAAATCACTAACAGATGCCCTGCCTGCCACAGCTAATGCAGACCAGTCATTAAAAAAGGGCAGATAAACGTTACGCTTTCCATAAAATCCCTCTGAGATGGTGCCTGTCCATCCAACGTGAGTCAAATAGCAATGTACGGTGACCATTTTAATAACAGCACTGCCTCTCTTAATTGACCTAAACTCTACTGTTCAGAGTATTTTTCCATCCAAACAGCCCTTCTTGATGGTAAGGACGTGAGAGTCTAGGGAGGTCTGAACTGCCCAGTTTTCTTTGCACATTTTCCAGATGTCTGCCATTCACAAAACGCCAGAGAACAGCCCTGCCTTTCTTTCTTTAAGGCTACAGCAAAACAAAACAAAACAAAAATGCTTTTACTACATGGCTTATTAACCAAGAAGAAGGATGGTGGTTTCTATATAACTGAGAACAAATGAGCTTCATGTAGACTACAAGGGGAAAATAATAACAACAACAATAGGAGAAACATGATATAAAATGCAGAGTGCTGTACTGGCCCAAACCAAGATTAGACTTTTCTTTTCTTATGAAACTCTATCCAAAAAATGAAAACAACAGACCGCATCTATTCTATCAATAGTCTTTATTCCATTGATCTCTTTCTTATGAGTATTTATTGTTCAGTGAGAAAAATCAATGTTGCTGGGGAAAAAAACACTGTGATGTCTCGGTTCATGAACTTCATTTCTTTTAGGATTTTAGGGAAGATGGCTACGTCTGTGCTTGCGTGGGGAAGATGGCCATGGTCGTGTTTGTCACCCATGTCGGAGTTTGTGAACGGAAGCAAAATTCTGCCAGACTCTTTTGCTTGAGAACGGAATTGTTTGTGAACAACAGCATTGGTGAACTGAGGCAACGCTGTACACTGCAAGGGAGTTTTACAGATGATGGATGTCTCTCCCCTCCACGCTACTGAGAAGAGTTTTAGTATTTTCAGCTTTCACTTCGCATTTCTGAAGGACTCCAACCTGACATAACATTGGGCAAATCAAGTTACTAATATTAAACTTAACTAACCTGAAAGAGAGTTTAGACCACTCAAATTCATTTACTGGTCAAGTTGGAAGACTTGTCAAAATAGCACCTTAGTCGTGAGCAACAGAGAAGAAACACACAGTGAGATTTCCATGTTGTACTAACTGAAAGATTTTCCAGATGTTCTCTTAGGAGGTGGGTTAGAACTGGAGATCAGCATTTACTACCCCTGGTAGGGTGCTTCACAATTTTTACCCACATTCCTGAACCATTGATACTACTAAACAAAAGATGATCTTTATTTAAACTTAGTTACCTTTAAAAACTATTTTTAAGAGCCAGCTGTGGTAGCACACACCTGTAATCCCAGCACTTGGGAAGCTGAGGCAGGAGGACGGCCACAAGATCGAGGCCAGCCTGCGTTACATATTGAGTTCAAGGCTAGCCTGAACTACATAGTGAGACCCTGTTTTAAAAAACAAACAAAATCTTAGAGTGATCATTTATAGACCATAAATAAAAGCTAGTGTCAATGGTAATAAACAGGAGATAACTAAAAATAAAGCTTCCTTAAAAAAGTATTAAATTCAAAATAGGTGCCTGCTGCATCTGAAGGTTGGTATGTACAACCGCTCTGACTTTGTTAAAAGCACATGCCGGGGTTCAACGAAGTGCTGGAGATGCAGCACCAAACAACGCCTTCTCAGAAAGGCTGCAAGAAAACTGAAAAAATAATAAATCTCATTATACAGCTTAAGTCATTTAGTGCCATGTTTGTGGACCATATAATATCGTTTCAAATAATGAATCAGGGTCTCAAACTCATACCCAGAGAAACACTGAGCTCTTCTACTAAATAATAAACACTGCGCCTTTGCGCCGAGCCCAGAGGAACCACAGTCACATTGAAAATAGACTCATCTTAAAAAGGAAAAGACAGCAGCCTTCACACAGGTGTCCTGGCTTCCCCTCCAAAGACGACAATAATACTGATGAAGGAAATGGTAAGAGAAATGAGTCATCCTCTCAAATCGAAGCACTACAAAAAGGAACAATCTCCACATTTTATTAAAATCCTTATTCGATTAAACAGGTGAGGGCAGCTTAGGCACACTGAAAGAGGAACCTGAAGTATTAAAGAGGCTAGATACTTGTTTTCTTAAGACATGAATGAAAATAATGAATAGTCCTAGGGTAGAAAGTCACTGTGCAAAATCTGAATTTCAATTAGGAAAGTGAAATACACTCTATACTGTTCAAAAGATAACATTTAATCATCTTTTTCTATGTACAACTGCACAATTCTTGCTAGGGGGAAAAAGAACAGCAGCAAAAATAAGAACAGTATGTAGTACTTACTGGTAATGAACCCAAGATGGTCCCAAAGTTTTCTTGAATTGAGCAAGTCCCACAATATCAATATAAATGAGCTCGACGATTCTGTCTCCTACAGTTGGGCAGCCAGACCGGTTCCCTACAACCTTCTTCATAATTCTAGAAAAAGGAAGAAAAGACACCATTTACTTTGAGGTAGTAAACCTGGCAAATTTAACAGGCAAATAATCACCCTGAAAATCCTTGTTAGAGAGGGAAGCACGGCCCTTTCAAGTCTACTACCTGCCTCAATCCTTCTGACCTGTCAAGTCTGACCCAGCTCCCTGATTCTGTAGGCTGAGAAAGCACATGGCAATATGAACACAGCATCTGAAATCAAGGAAGACATGGGACTGAATCCATCTTCACTGAATAGCAGCTATGATACCCTTGAGAAGGTACTTAGCCTGAATCTCTCTTTCCTCATTCTCCAGAAAAAAAAAAAAAACTGAATACAAAGATGACATTCTACGGCTTATTCCTTATGTGACCTCTCCATTCTCTACATGTCTTCGGTTTTTAGGCTCTGCAGTACTGATTGCTTTTTACACAGTCTTGCCCTGATGGCTCATGTTTTCTGTTATGTCAAACTCCTCCTTTTAACTAGACTGCTTTACAGAACTGCCACTATGGATTATACTTTTTCGTTAACTTTTCTTTCACCGTGTACTCACCCTTCCACCTAGACATGCAAAGCCGCCCCTGCACTCACGACGTGACAGTGGACTTGAGTTGTATGCCAACCTCACGGGTAGGAAGAAATACTAAGCACCTGCCATTTGGTGGGAAACGGTCATCACTATTGCTTCTTAGCACTGTCACACCCAATAATCCTTCATAGCTTTGTGAAAATCCTACTTCAACGGACAAAAATCACAAACAGGATTCTGTTCCTCAGCGCTGTTCCCCTATTGTTTTAGGCACCCTTCTTTCTCTGGGTTTCTGACAAGGCTGGGTTCCACAGAACCAATTTCTTCCTAAGGGTTGGAAAACTTTCTCTAAGGGCTGGAAAATAAATACTTTCATGTTTGTGGGCCATACAACTCTGTCACCATAGGATGAGGGTGGCCATAAACAATATATAATGATGGAGGTAGCTATGCTTCCCTGAAACTTTATAAAATCAGACACTGCGCTGGACTTGGTCTGGAGAGCCAGTTTGTGAACCTCTGGTCCATCCTGCATTCAATGGGTCTCAAACTTGTTTGGATGCTGGATTTACTTGGGTGGATTGTAAAATACTTCGGGCTGTGTTCCACTCCCAAAGGTTGTGACTAATTAGCTTGGAAATGGTCTATGAAGATTTTAAGGAGATTCCCAAAACCTAAAAAATAAAACAAAAAGACCTCCCAGTGATGCTAATTACAGGCATATTTGGGGACCACTGTTTTAGCTGTCTCCCCAGTTGTCTTCCTAAATAACACATCTAGCCCTGACCTGAAGTGCATACAGACCAAGACCATCACAGACTTTTCCCTTGATTGTGGAGTAAGTCCCCGCCTGAAAAATTTCTAACAGGCCTCTTCTGAGCTCCCTGGGCAATTCCTGTCCTTGGTACTTGCACAGTGTTCCATTTATTCATCTATCCACTCACTCACTCACTCATCCCTTCACTCATCAGTTCAGTGTTTGTATGTACCCACAGTGCGCTGGGCACTCAGTGCTAAAAGCACCGTGGTGAATAATATTCGGTTTTCTGTACTCCCTGTACTTACAGTCTAGCATCCATATCTCCATTAGCACTAACAGATTTGTAGTTAGTGGAGTTATTATTTAATGTATGAGTTACAGTTATCAAAAGATGGGCAGCTCCTTAACCACAAGCTAGTCAATGTTGTGGGTCCCATACAAGAGGCCAGCCCACAGAAGGCACCGAGTGAGTGATGGGGAAGGGTAGGAATGCACCCGCTTTCTGGGCTATGGAGCCAACATGCTTCAGAGCAAGGAAGCAGAAGGCAGTGGGACACAGCCTGTTCAAGAGACAGAAGTGAGGATTGAAGGTCGAAAAGACCTCGAGTTTGTTTACCTCTGAAAGGACCGATGTGGGCCTGGGAGTCAGAACATGGGCTCTGAATTCAGACACTAGGCTGAAATCAACACAATCCCTAAGACTTCAGACAACTCACTTTGGTTTCCTTATTTTTAAAATGCAGACCACAGCACTACACCAGGTGTAAGGACTAGTAAGGGGTCCACAAGGTTAGTTGTAAATAGTTGTCATCAACATGATAGCTGTCATAACTGTTGATACTACCGCTGTAACTTTAACATGTAAGGAAATTATTAACTAATGATAGCTGATATATCACCAAATTTATTGCTTTATTCCAGTTTGTACTGTCACCACCCAAGCATGGGCCTCGGACTTAACGTAAATGACCTCACTGGGTGTCGACAGCTTGCACCATAAAATGGGAACAGGGTGGGCCATCTATTGGCTTTACCCCTCTCCCATCTCTCGAAGTTCATTCACAGTATTTCTCCTGGAAACACTTGACACAGCCACACAACTTATGGCTGCTGGAGAGGATGTCTCTAAGGGAGTTACCAGGAGCGAGGGGATCAGGTGTCCCTGCTTGGCCAGCTGTGTCAATGGAAAAGGGATTATGAGATGTGTAGAACTAGATGCAAATTTCAGTGAAACACAAGACCCAGGAAGAGTTAACAGACTGAGCTGAAAGTTGGCTAATTGAAAAAGGATTGGATCAGTGCTTTCAGGAAATTCATTTTATCCAAATTAAATTATAAACAGGAACCTGCCCTGTTTTAAGATTTAGAAAGCTTGATGTTGAGCAGGGAACAGTATGAATTTCAGTAAGAGACAGGGAATTAGAAAAGTCAATAATGTTTTGTGCTGCAGATGTTGGAAGCACCTGTAATAGCAAAGAATAAGCTCCTTAGTTTGCATTTTCTGGCATTCATTCATGAAGCCTCGGGAGCCTGCAGCTACAATGAAAACATATTATGCTTTTCACAGTGTATGTATTTAGCTCCTGAAAATAATCTTCTTATCTCCTGGTTTAGTGAATTATCACTTTCATTTTTCTCTGCAAGAAATTACACACTAATAGAGGGCTTTAAGAGTTTACAATTTCTTTTTTGTATTCTGATTTTAAAATTGAAAAGTAATCTCCTTACTCCTTGAGCTCAGCCAGTGAAGCTGAAATCCTAATGTCATGGCCCAGTAAGTACAGCGATGTAATTAAATCACTCCACTGAACTAATTCACCAAGAGGGCCACCGCTAAATGCTGTCTCTGCGATCTTAAATCCAGATTCCTTGGTCAGGAGTCCCAGGTGAACAAGGACCTGGAAAACACAAAAGGCACGTATTCATTTGCACTGAACCAAGTATAATGCCCACAGTAACACACTACAGAGTGATCAACCAATTTTAACATCGTGCTTAGGTCGTAATGTAATCCCAGTGTGGGGTATGCCATTTTTCTAGAAGGTACAAAGGAAGAAATAAAACCATTATTGCCCTTAGTGTGGCTATGAGTATGAGGTATGGACGGATTATCCTGCTTTTTAAAAATAGGGTATATTTGTAACATGAGAATTAAAGGGAAGTAAGTCAGGATACTAGAGTATCTTTAACAACACCGACCTTTGGTTTCACAGTTTAATCTTTTCCCATAAATAATGTCCAACACAGAGAAGAGAGATATGACAATATAGTGAGCCCCAACAGATTTACCATACAGCTTCAACAATGATTAATTCAGGACAAATCTTATTTAATCTATATTCCCTTTTTCCTTAACCCCTTAAAGGCCTTTGAAGCAAAATTTAAAGATACTATCTTGCCATATTTCAGAATGTACGTGTAAAACCAAGTAAACCTTAGCTTAAAAAACACAGCCACATCATCACCTCTGAACAAGCTATCAGTCCTTAATGCCTTAATGTCACCCAGTACACAGTTAATGTGTGTACTTCCTCACCTCACCTCCTCGGAAAGTGCAGTTGTGTGAGTCAGAAGTTAAAGGGTACACAGTATGACTTCCTCATCTGTTTCTTAGCCATCTTTAACCTCTGTAATTCCCTATTCCTTTTTCTTTGAGGGGGTTGTTTATAATTTATTCATGAAAGATAATGGGTTATATTTCCAGTAGAGTCCCCTACACTCTCAATTTTGCTGATTGCAAATCCAAAGTTTTGCAAAAACAGATCATTCTGTCCTTAATGGTAAATTAGTAATTAGGGCTTAAGGT